>QANY01004575.1:645477-774990 GCA_003255025.1 Datisca glomerata | reverse complement strand
ACACTCAGGCACGTCCCGTTACGCAGAGATCAAGTTGTGAGAAAATTGTTAAGTTGTGAAACTATTTACATTGTCTAGGTCTAAAATGTTCATCATCAAGAAGTTCAATCAAGAACTTTTCCAGTCTCTTCGAAACTACAGTTGGTCTAATTACATTCGGATTCCCATAAACAACACACTGGTCCTCGTCTGAAACCCGGTTTCCCACACACCAGACCCGGTTTCCCACACACCAACCACCAGGCGTAAACCGACCCTCGATCTCCCCAGCAACTCCTCATCGATCTTATCAAGCACCAGATCATCCACGACAAACTTCTGAGCAAACGGGCACCACTTACGACCATGTCATCCCAATGTTCCAACGTTAAATTAAGCATATGATATTTGGGAAGAATTTCCCACTTTGTATAACGTAAGTCTTGATTTACGGTTGTGTTTTGATAGTCTTTGTGGTTACAGACGACTGTATGAAAATATCCCTCGGATGAAGACAAGAAATTCGTATAATACATGAGAATGGTACGCAGGAGATTATCCCATCCCCCATATGAAGAATTCAACGAATGATTTTGATAGAACTACCCATGGAGACCCTGAAACATAGATTATAATAGCAAGTAAATATTCTACTATACAAACTGCACAATGCTGAACGCACCAAAATCAAAATGACAATTTTCGATGACGATCTCTCGATAAAATCAGAATTTTTCACCACATTCAAAGATGAGAAGTTGCGATGAACAGGTCATCGAGAAAAGAAAAAACGATTTTGGACTCATTGATTGTTTTCAATGTAATGAGACATTTTTAATGGGGGAAAATACCATGATCTAACAAAACTTTTCTGCTATAGTATGGTCTAACATTATGATATTACAATGTTAAGATTAACACTTGCTAGACTGCAGCCTAACAGGCTAATATGACTAGACCATGGCTAGCAGTCAGCAAGTTCATAAGAAATTTTTTAATTTTCCCCTGTAAAAAAAAGTCAAATTTCGTTAAAAACAAGTCAGGAGTCCAATAACTGTTCTTTATTTATCAGGGATCTATCCATGAAAACCTCTATTTAATTTCAACTATTACACCAATTCTTTAACTCTAGGCCGAAAACATATGCACAAAATATTACAGCATTCTATCCACAATTACTACATAAGTTGATGATATATTTATGTTAAGATATTACCCGTGAATAACTTGAACGGTGAGGGAATCGGTTGTCTCTCTTTAGCCCAAAACACGCCGGATTTCTTTGAATGATACAAGGCTGGATCTATAATGATAGGCATTGCTCTATTGAACCTGCTATCATAGGAAATAGGATATAAGCTAAAAGAACAGCTAGTACTTTTACGAGTGTTTCAAGTAAAGAGTGGTAGCATGCTCACTCTTTCCAGCCAAGGTTACTTGCGTGCTCAATGAAGTTCAGACCTTTGGAATACATTTATAAAAGTCAGGGCAAAATCAAAATCTTGTAGTAAAACAATGCAATGTATACAACAGATCATCAATTTTTTGGTCTTTTGTAAGTTCTTCTAAGGAGTGGAGGATCCTAATTCTCAATCCAACACTTACACATTTGGATTGTTTTGTTATTTTTTTGTAAATGTTTCTTTTACCAATAAATTTTTTTTTGTTATACGTAAATGTAATATAATGAAAGAAAAACAAACACACAAAATGAAGAATTCCCCGGTAACACAGCTAGGGCGAGTTACTAGAAACTAGGAAAACCTAGAGACCAGAAACAAGACAGTTTTACTACCAGGAATTACATAAGCAACAATAAGAAAAACTAAGCAACAAAAGAATAAGCATCAGCTCATATGGCTTGAAGCTCCACTTGGAAGAACCTACAAACCAGCCAATAGCTCATATGGCTTGAACCCACAATGGGAGCTAGAAAAACTACACTGCTGCACATTATTCTTGAGAAAAGACCAACATTGTTAGAGCCAACAGCTAGAGACTAGCAACCTATAAACTACAAACAGAGGCAGTACTACTGTCAAGATTAACAACAGAAGTTAAACAGCACCCAGCTAAGCTACGCAAATGGCAAACAGGACTACACTGGAAGCTAGGAAGACTATACAGCCGCACAACACACATTGACAACTTTGGTAGCACTCTTCTCCCTTCAGACCAGTTACTAAAAATAGGGCTAAACCAACAAAGAAGTCAACCGCCATACCAGCCGCACAACTTCTCCCTTCATGAAACTTTTGCTTCTTTTAACTCTTACAACTACCACAGAAGCTCAAAGGCCAACCCAACAATGCAGAAGAAATGTAGAGAATGCAATACTTAGNCCGCCATACCAGCCGCACAACTTCTCCCTTCATGAAACTTTTGCTTCTTTTAACTCTTACAACTACCACAGAAGCTCAAAGGCCAACCCAACAATGCAGAAGAAATGTAGAGAATGCAAAATATTATTAATCAATGATCAGTAAACTTAATTAAAGACTAATGATAAGAAAATTACCGTCTTGCGAGATGAGGGGATAATCTGAGACGTCAAGATTAATAAACCAGTCCCAATCTTTGGCACGCTTCAGCAATATGGCAATGGAGTGGAGCGTAGAAGCAATCATAGTAGGACCCTTATGAGTGATCAAATCAGCCTTACCCACCACCATTACATTCCTATACTGTCTAATTACACTCGCTGATTTCACATACTTAGCAAGATCAAACCTCTCAGAATTCGAAGCTTCTAGATCCAGATGTAATAAATAATTTCTAGGGTGATATACTCCTGAAGAAGCCGCCGAAATGCCTTACCGTCCACTTTCGTACCCGAAATCAAGTATGCGAATCTCGGCAGTTTCTGAAACCCTAATCCTCCATTCACAGATCCCAAATTTTGGTCCGAGACAGTAAATTTAGACTCTCCGTACGAGAAATTGGAGGATGAGCTAGATTTACTGTGATTAAGAGTTACTAGTAGAATGAATATCAGAAAAAGATGCTTTCAACATGTCCAGAGAGATATAGCATCCTAAATAGTAAATAAATACATTCATTATTCGACAGAATCAAGAACAACTACATAAATTCTTTTGACATGTAAATAAGTCTAAGAAATTATTATAATCAAAGCAGAAACATAAAAGATATCAAAACACAAAAGCACTCCCAATCAAAATACGAAACAGAAATTCAACAGCCCTGTCAGTCAGGAATCAATCAAATTTACCATATTCACCAAGATCCCGCTATAAGAATATACACGCAGTATTAATTCAATTAGGCTGCAAAAACAATCTATGAAACGAATGAAAAAAAACACTTGAAGATCTACAACAAAAATCGAGCTTAGATCCGAGTAAGGCACGACTGTAATAAACGAAGGAAAAAAAGCAGAAAAAGAACCTAACAAATTAAAGTCCAATTATTACATAGGATAATCGAATGACGAACGTCAAGAACTATAGAGATTGAACAAGCCATATGAATAAAGAACGATATGGATTCAGATCAACGATCCTACCTTTATTCATTTTTTGAAGCCATATCAGCCAAAAATTGATAAAACCCCGAACCGCACCAAACCGGACCGTCGAGCATACAGATGACAGTAGAAACAGCCAAAAAAACAAAATTTTGAAAAAAAAATCTCAGGAGTTCAAGCTTCAAGAAATCCTTACTTTCTTCCCCAGAAAAATACACAATGCCCTAAAAAATTCAACAAATCTAGTAATCCCTAACAAAACATCACCTTATTATCTTTTTGGTCTAGTGTGATAAAGCATTGATGAATAAAGGTTGAATCTTTAACAAACCCCAAAAGCACTAACAAAAAAAATCAACAAATCCAGTAATCTTTTAACAAAAATCAACCAAATCGCATCACCTTTTTTTCTTTCTGTTCTAGCGTGGATAAGCACTGAAGAATAAATGTTGAAGCTTGGATCTACAAACTGGACAAACCGAATGCTTAGAAATCCAAGTATAAGCGCATTGTAGATGAAATTCATGGCTAAATCTACTGCTTCTAAACAAGTACCCAAACTTTAACCGGATGCCGACAGAGAGATGGAGTGAGAGCAGCTAGGCGGCACACCATGGTGTCTTGATAGCAGTTCATCAAAAAACATAGACGAAGGGACGGAGACACATCATCACAAGCCAGAGAGAGGGAGGGAGGAAGAAGAAGCTCAGATTCAGAGACAGAGAGAGAGAGAGAGAAGAAAGTGGGAGAAGGAGACAATGGTGCTGGTGGAAGTAAGAATGAGGAGAGGGTTTCGATTGACGGCGCAAAATGAGAGTTGAGGAAGTAGGGCCACAAAAACGAGGGAAGTGAGATTATAAAACATCACGGTGGCGTAGTTTTATGCATGTGTCGGTTGGCTTCGGTGCAGTTTTCTCAAGAAACCACAGGCCAAACCGAACCCCATATTTCTTGCCAGAATGAAATCGAACCAAACCGTCCAATAAGCACAGGCCGACCGAATCAATTTAGATGGTGCGATCGGTTTAGACAGTTTTTCTTACCGCCCTAGTTAAGATTCAGCTCAGATATATATAGTATAAATAGAATCGATTTTCCATATATTTGTCAAAAAAAGTTCTAGTTCACCTCAAATTACAAGTACAAACTAATATGATCAGGTTGTAAAAGGAATCGTTCATCAGTCCGAACTAAACCGCACATATTCTTTTATTCGGGTCAACTCAACCTTGACAGTCCATCTTTAACAGCCCAGACCGTCCCATAAGCTCATCTGTCACCCCTAGATTCCTCAAAGCCTTTTGGGTGATAAATAGTTTAGGTAGAACAATAAAAATTGTCAATTTTTTTTAAAATAAATTGTTTATTTTGATTATTTTTTTAAAAAAATAACAATTTTTTCAGTTTGAGTTCAAAATTTAACTTTCAAGTCATTTTATGCAGTTTATTTATTATTTTACTTTGATCATCTCTCATTCTGATGTTTTGTTGTGTTTTCTTCGCTTATTCCGGTAACCCTTGGTTTGATCTTTAATCCAACCATTTTTTGCTTTAGATCCATCCAATATCCCTTCCCTTAAATATGATTATTAGTTATAACGTACATCTCTTTCCAAACACAATCACGGCCTTTGATTCCAATCCAACGGTCCTAAAAGTTCCGCGAATTATGACGCTGACGCGCGCATCAGAAAAAAAAAAACTCCAAAAGCGTTCGACTTTTGAGTGCCGTTTGAGGTTCAAACTTTCGTTCCTTAACGCCGTTGATGTAACCGTCAAGAGACCGTTAATTTATAGGGTTTACTGAAGCCGACAAGTCCACGATAGCCTGCAATTACGATAGTTAACGGTGACGTCGATGCCAATAATTAATATAAAAATACGAAAAATTCTCGCTCTATTGCTTTCATTTGTTTATTTACTTTTGCTGTGTTTCAACGGGCGAGTTTTTTTCGAAACAAAACAGTTTCTTTTCTCAGAGGCAGAAACAAAGTATTGTGTGCTCGAATTCATCGGGTTTCTCCTATGAGCTTCACTTCAATTCCCGCCACTCATGTTCAAGCAGAGGTACTTTCTGTTATCAACTTTCTGTTTCTTCAAATCACTTGTGTTTTTAGATAAATTTCTTTTCACTGCTTGTGATCGTGTATTTTTCTACTTTCTTTGACTAAGCTTTCGGATTTCTCTTGTCCGTGTCTGGTTCTTAGTTAATTCGGCTTCAATTGTGTCTTCCATAATGTAAATCCCTTGTTTTGCTCTCCATTTTGACCTTATAGCTGGTTCTAAGATCTGGGTTCTGTTTTATTCTATTGTTTGGCGGCGGGTGTTTGGAAATTTTGATTCTAGTTGGATATTGATCTAGTTTTCGATTATATTTGTAGGGTTTTTGGTTTAATTGGTTATTTTATATCTTACTATTTTTATTAGGATATTGAATTTAGAAGATAGTTCCAGAAGGAGATGACTGAGGTGAAATTAGAGCAGTGTTGTCTTGAAAATAAACAATCCACGGCTACTTCGAGCTCCTCTGTATCTGAAGGCAGTACCAGTGCAACTGTGAAGTCCTCGGAGATTTGCAGCCATGCATCCACATCGCCATCTCAACGGTACTGTTTGCCAAGTCTTTTTTTATTTGCTTTTTTTCGTTTGGGGATAAATGCAGCACAGCAGCACTGTGCTTAAATAACTAACTCTCGTCGTCGTTATCAAATTTTGTTCACGCTTCACTCTAGGATTGTCAATCCGATTCTTCATGTAGAACGAAGTCTAGGATTGTTTTCATGTCATATAGTTTGCCCTTTTTTATATGCTCATATGCTTATGGAGGTTTGTTATGAAAATTTTGGTAGTATTGTTTAATATATGTCCTGCTTCTGATCACATGCCAAATAGGCTTAATTATTTGATTTGATTTGCAGAAGGACCAGTGGCCCTATTCGTAGAGCGAAGGGTGGTTGGACTCCCCAAGAGGTTAGCATATTTCTCTATTAGTCTGTATTTATTTTGTTGTATATTTATAGGAAGCACTTTCTTGTGGTTTGATATCTGGAGATCTGAAATAATGATTGGGTAATACCCATTGCTTGACTCATTCAATTTACAAAAACTTGGGTATTTCTGGGTTTAAGAATATCTGGTTTTACTGCTTATCTTACAGTAGTGTAATGTATGTTCCATTACTTTTGAGTTATCATTTTTTGACACCGTATGACTCGGTTCACATATGCTAGCGTTCTTTTTATATATTGTTGATGCTTTAATGTGCCTTTCAAGAAATTATCATTGATCTTGGTTGGTAACAAGTCTTTTATTTACTCAGGATGAGACATTAAGAAACGCTGTTGCAGCCTTTAAGGGGAAGAGTTGGAAAAAAATAGGTTTCTCTCTTTTCTCGTTGTGCCTCTGATTTTCTGCTTTCATGCTTTTAGCTATTAAAGTAGCTTAAGAATCATGAATTTTCTGTGATTTCTTTGAATGTTTTTCTCCCAAAAAATTCCACTTGTCAGGTACTGCTGCTTGCAACTGTTATCATAATGTGTTTAGGGCCTTGATTATGTCTTATCTATCCAAATGAAGGTGTCAGAGCTAATATTGAATGTCATGACATTCTTTGCTTTTGTGAAATTACACTTTGCAGCTGCACGTAGTGTGAAAATAAACCGTGCACTATGCAGCTTATAAAATGATTATTTGAAGAATACTTCAAGAGATTAGTGGTATAATTGGAAGAATAGTCAAACAGTTAAATGTTTTCAAAACAAAATAGAGAATGGTTAACTGCGTAGTATCAAGCACATACCGTTGAACTAAAAGCTATAGCTGGTAGTTAAGGTGCAAATTTATTCCCCTTATATGGTTCAAACACCCGAGTTCAGGTTTCAACTGTGATTTGACCCCACTATGCCTCCACCACATGGCAGGTTGCTAGACCACCTGCCAGTCTTTGTTTAAAACATTTATCAGTATATCCTTGTCTTACTACTATCTATATGAGTCCCGAGGAAATTGGAAGGTAGTAATTTCACCAGAATGTCTTATGATATGCTGATAGATACCTTTAAATGAGAGTATTAAGCCGCATCAAGGTCTGCATGGCATAGAATTACCAAAAAAATGCATGGATCTTGTTTCTTTGTCAATTCTGGATTTTTTTTTATGATGCAGCTCTTGTTTAAATTCATCTGACTGATCTATTTTGCTTACTTTTCCATGCAGCTGAGTTCTTTCCTGATAGATCAGAAGTGCAATGTCTGCATCGATGGCAGAAGGTTCTTAATCCAGATCTTGTTAAAGGACCTTGGACTCAAGAGGTCTGCAGTTAATGTCTCCTTACTCTGATGCTATCTCTTCTTGCAAGCTTATGCTTAAGAAATATTCTCTTTGTTGTTTTTCTGTTCTCTGCTTTTAGGAGGATGATAAAATCATCGAATTGGTATCCAAGTATGGGCCCACAAAATGGTCTTTGATTGCGAAATTTTTGCCTGGTCGCATTGGGAAGCAATGCCGGGAGAGGTAACCCTTATTAGTGATTATATTATCTCTGTGTGTTTATGCCAAATGAGTGCTAGTCAATTAGTGTTAATACCTCTAGACATTCGTCTCAAATAATTATCTTTTCTCATCTGCTGCTTTGAAACCCCTATTTCTCAAGTGGAAAAAAGAACACCCAGTTTCAAGTTTTACTAAAGCAACGATTCAACGATTCTATTATTTTCAGGTGGCACAATCATTTGAATCCAGATATAAAGAAAGATGCTTGGACTTTAGATGAGGAATTGGCTCTCATAAATGCCCATCGAATGAATGGAAACAGATGGGCTGAAATAGCTAAGGTTTTACCCGGAAGGTACTTATCCTTTTTTTTTAAGTATAATTTTGAAAAAAAGAAAGGGGCTTGCTAGAATAAGTCGATCAAAGGGTAGACGTTAAGAGAAATAGTCACGTTGAGGCCTTATTGGAATTCTATTTATATATTTTTGAAGTACGCATTCTTACGAAGTTATCAGTCATCATCCTGAACATGCCAAGGAGGAGAAAGTGTAAATATCTGCCTTTATCATATTTAAACCCCTTGGATTTGAAGTCGTCAAGTTTTTTATAAAATTTTTTACCATTCGTCAAATGCAGAACTGATAATGCGATAAAGAATCACTGGAATAGTTCCTTGAAGAAGAAGTTAGATTTCTATTTGGCTACTGGTAAACTTCCACCAGTTGTCAAAAGCAGTGCCCAAAATGGTGGCAGAGATACTAACCGAACAATTGAAAATGAAAAAATACTTTCTTCCAGTAAAAAAGGATCAGAGTCGACTGCTCAAACATCGTCCGAGAATACAAATATGCATTATTTGGGCGAAGATAGCACGGATAAATTAGAGGCTTCAGCACTCACTGGAGGTGTAGATGCTTCATTAGGTGCCCTTCTGAATGAATCTGCTGATTCTGAAGGTCCTCTAGAATGCAGGTTTAGATCTTCCTATGTAGATCCTCACTGCACAAATTCAGATTCAGTGTCAGTTTCTGAGAATCACAGATTTAACGGTGAAGTAAAGTTTGAGACTTATGAAATGAAGAACATCCACTGTGAATCACAAGACGATAAGGTGGTTGGAATTCCTTTAGCATATAGATCTCCAACATATGGTTCGTTATACTATGATCCACGTCAATTAGAAGCTTGTATTCCAATGGAGTCGGATATTTTAACCACCTATTATGTGCAGCATGAGAACAGCTCTAATTCAGTTACGTCATCTATCGGTTACTTCACTCCACCTAGTGTGAAGGCTCGGAATTTAAGTACGCAAAGTCCTGAATCTATATTGAAAATGGCAGCTAATAGTTTCCCCAATACTCCTTCCATATTACGAAAGAGAAAGAAAGAAGCTCTGACTAATTTGCCTCCTGATAACTGTTTTCTGAGTCTGAATGGGAAATCTGGTGAAAAAGAAAGATTGGAGAGTGGTTTAGAGACGTTGGATTCTCGAGATGGAAAATTGTGTGATAGTCCTGCTAGTCATGGTACTGGCTCTGTTGGGGATAACGTTAAGGCTTTTAATGCGTCTCCTCCATACTGCTTAAGATCCAAACGAACTGCTGTTTTCAAGTCTCTGGAGAAACAACTGGAGTTTTCATTTGACAAAGAGAAGAGTGATGGTAATTACAAACCTTTGGATTCAAAGCAAGAGCCCTCCTGACTGAAGATTGTTCATGGGCAACAAAAGACAGAATACAAAGTAAAACAGTGAGTTACCACATTTCTTTATTTTACTAAAACTGCAATCAGCGAACAGAATTTTGCATATAAATGAAAGAGAAACACTTATCATCCAAACTTGTGCTAGCACAAGTTTGTTTATAATATATTTTTTGTGCTAATGCAATCATACATTTTTAACTTAGTTATAATAGGAAGTAAAAGTAGTGCGAGCACACGTTGGGATGAATAGAATTGATCTGAATGAAAAATTTCAGAGAAAATTTTCAGAGAGCTTGCCGCTTATTGCTGTGACATAATCATCGAAGTTTGGTTTATGTACTAAATATAATCTCATCAAACAGCTTTTGTAGCTGATATTTTTTCTGTGACGAATTATAATTCGAAATAATTAGTACTTCGGATGGCTGAGGTTGTCTCTATTTTGTACAAGTGTAGATGAAAATTCTGATATTATTGTTTCTTAATTTTGATGTGCTGTTTTTATTTAGGGACAATAGCTGAAAAGATAATGGAGTTGACCAGAACCTGATCCAGATGACATGAACTGAGTCTCTGTTTCTTCAATAAGTAAACAAGGGACATTGACAGACATTCATCCAATGATCAGAAAATATTCCCCAGCTTATTCCGGAGTTCAAATACGCATACGTCTTTGGTTTTTTGTTTGGATGAGGACTTTCTCCGTCGTTCACTTTATAGAATATCGAACTGGATATATCTGGTACTGGTATGTAGAGAGTGATTTAGAGGATGGATTTCAATTGCTTTTTAAGAGATACAGAAAGTATAATTACATTTGTGCAGAAAGAAACTCTCAGAAAATAATGAAATTGTAACTAAAATGTTACTTGAGTAATAAATTAAAAGCCCATTTCCCCATTGTGCGAATCGTTTCTATGTACTGTTAATTCGGCTTTCGAAGTTATATTCTACAAGTTAGGTTGGCGCAGTTGGTTATCCACACTCATACTTTAGTCGTTGTGGGTTCGAGTTATATTCTTCACTCTTCTTAATGTAACTTTGATAAAAAAAAATTGTATTCTACGTGATATTGGATTCATCTGGAGTATTACGAAATCTAATATCATGGATTCTCAACTTTGATTATCATCGTCAACCATCATCATCATCATCTTAATAGGGGATGGACCTTTGAAAGATTTGAAAGACGTCCGGATAATTCAACGGCAGACACAACAATTCAATAGAGCTAAAATATATGTTTATATCTGTACATTCCGTATCGTGTCGAACTACTAAAGGTAAAATAAAAACTTTTTAAATATTTTTTAACATACGATTTGGAACATCCAGATCTGACTAGACGTCGTAGATCCATGTGTATGGATACCCAGCTTGGAAAGAAAAATAAGAGGAAGGAAAGAAAAATTAGAAAGAAAAATTAGAAGGAAAAGTGAATGAAATTAATGAGTCGTCTGATATGAGTTAAGTAAGAATGTTAAGAAAGTTAAGTGAAGAATTAGATGACAAGACAATAAGATTACCATATTTGATAACACATGGTTAAGTACAAAAGTTACTGAAAAACTATGATTTCCTTGTTAGGTATGTAGAAAATTTGGGTAAAATTGTTAAGAAAGTTTGATAAAATTATTGGGAAAGTTATATAATATACACACAATGTCTTATATATATAACCAAATCAACTATTTATCTCTTACTACGTCAAAAACTAAAATATTTTTTTTACTTACACCGTACAAATAAATTCAATGACAAATTGTTCAAAATTATATAGCAAAATTGTATACAGATTCTTTGCTGACAATTGGTAAAAATCTTAATAATTCATGTCGTATTTGATTGAATTTTCTCTGATATCACGAAATTAATTATAATATATAATTTTTCCTCTTTTATATATCAAAATTAAATCTGATATAAATAATCGTCATCCATATTAATACATCAAAATATTTAATAATACATAACAATTTCTCCGTTACATATTTTTTTCTTCAGTAGATATGTATATCATGGTTATCAATTTCGTTTCACTCCGACTGGAAGGGCAAAATATTCTGATTCTGGCACAGGAACAAAACGGAATAGGGATACAAAATTTTGTTATATTTTGGTTAAATACAATTCAAACTGAATACAAACGATTCAGGGAAAACTCCCCCTTCACGGCTCTGCCCACGGGTCCGGTCCTCCATACAAAAAATGAGACGTAATAAACAATTCCATTATAGTCCACTTTTTATAATTTTAATATTTTTAAAACATTGATAGTTTATGAATAATATTTATTTTAAGGAAGGAAATCATTTTTAATTTAAAAAAATATTTGATATTATTAACATGCATTTTAATCATGAAGAGTTTATCTTATCATTAATTCAAACTTAATATTTTATATCATTCATTCGAATTAACATGCATATATTAATCTCATGGAGCGACCCCGAGATGAGTTTACGGTACGGGCCTTTTGAGACGGGGCGAGAAGGGACGAAAAAAATCTCAAAATTTGGTATCGAGACCGGTTCGGTTCCCCCAGGACTGGAACGGGGCCTGATGGGATTCCAGGATCGGGATATTTTATGATACTTTTGTGAGGCTTTGGTCTTGAAGAAAATAAAATATCAAAATCAAGTAGAAATAATTGAAACAAATGGTATTTTTATGGAAATTTAGAAAGTAAAAATTATTTAAAAAAATGTGTAAATTTATTGTAAAATGAGTAAATGAATTGGGAAAGTTATTTGGTAAAGTAAATTTTTGAGAAAAAGTGGTAGAGAAAGTAATGTAGAATTGTTATTTAACCAAGTTAAATAATTTTATCATGTCAAATGAGAATCCTTGAAACAAACATCGTAAAGTGTAACTGTAAATAAATTTACCACGTAGTTTATCAAAAGGATAACCCCAACCAAACGCCCCTTAAAGGAAAAGGGAAGGAAACGAATAATGTTGTAGAACTCATTCGCATCACTATTTTCCTCTACATACTCTTCAAAGACTCTAAACAATGAAAACACAATCTTTCATGGGCAAAAATGAACTTCTATTTTTAATATCGAGGGTATCCAAGTTCAGGCTTGACTAGCTACTCAAGCCTAAAGTCTAAGTAATTTTACACTGATTAAATAATTTATCAAATTTCAAGTGACGTGAAAATCATTTATATATTATTTTGTCAAATTATTTTAATGAGTCATCAAACATTAATTTATAAATAACTGACACATCACTGTTTAATGAATAATAATAATTAGAGATAATGAATAATAATAATTAGAGATGCTTATACTGAAAGATGGTATAGAATTAATGAATAACTGTGTTTATGTACAGCTGCGTTTGTTCTCTTGCTTTATTCTGTCCCCCTAAAATAAGAACAAAAAAAGAGAGACAGTGGTACATTGTATTGTATATGCACACTACACCAGAACAAAGAGGAAAGTGATATTGTTCGACTTCTTGTAATGTACAACACTACATTTACTGGCTCACAGCACCTGCTTACTCCTTGCTTTCATGATTTATGAACACCCATGTCCTTGAACAATGAAATACAGAGGTCTTCTCTTGCAATGAACTGCGCAAATTTGAACAACGGGATAGTTCCTTGCAAATAAAAGCTTCTTCAATCGAACCTACAGTGACGAAAACATCTACAGTCATCAGAGCCAATTGACATGAGCATTATTAACGTACAAACGATAGCGTTTTTTTTTTTAATTTACAAGGCGGACGTCTTAAATGATTTTTAATATTCCAGATTAATGCTTCTTAGGCTAAAATAGACTTTTTCCCTGCATGACATATCTAATAAAGCATCAAGGACCAACTGAAATATAAACATCAATACAAGACTTGGGAAATAGTGACTACCAGGGAATCACCTTAAGCTGAACACCAAACTAAATCATGAAGAAGGATCCAATGGTGGTTTGGCCAAGAACCTTAGAACTTCGATCGAGACCATGAGAAGCGACCTACAAGGGAAAATTAGAACCTTATTTAGGATTAAAAAACCATTAAAAGACCTTAATGGTTAATAAAAGAGACTTCTCAACTACAAATAGAGAAGGTACAAGTATTTTTCACCATGTACGTAAGGGCAGCATAACGCTCCTCATTTAAGTACAGAGGCTTTCCTCGATGCATTTCGATATCCTGCAATGGAAAAATTTATCAATAAGCCAAAGAAGTATATAACCTGAAACTCAGAATCAGTACATGTTTCTCTTCACGTAGATGCAAAAAATAAATAAATTAAGAAGACTATGGTTCTTCCCCAGATGTAATATAAATTTGAAACAGAAACTCAAAACAAAATCCTAATCCATGAGAACTATAAATATGAGACATTCACTTTCTGGGATGTTGACTACCACTAAATTAAGCAGGAATAAAAAAAAATTTACCTCTTCACCAAAAGCATCCAAGTAAGGAGACTGCCAGGGAGCCTGACGTGCAGCTCTCTGCAGGAGGATTGTTGTTCTCTATAGAAACAGTTTTTCAGTCAGAGAAGGATGGCGGATAGATAAACATATAAGGTAAGAACAAACCTCATATAAAGTAAAGTTCTTCTAAATATTTCATATGGCTTTTTAGACATAGATCAAAATGGAGTGGAGAGAACATTAAGCATACCCTAATTAGAAGAAATATTCCAATGCCAGCACCACAAGCCATTGCATGAGTCTGGCATCCACTTTTCCTTAAAAACAATGAAGAAGTTATTGAATTCCCAAAATTACCTTTCAAGCACATATTATACTGAGGAGATAACTATGTGCATCTAGACATACTCTTTTTGGAAGTAAAAAAAATCAGGGAATAGAATACAATGGTAAGATAAGCAGAAAAAAACCTGCAGCAGGACTTCCAGCTTGGAGAGCACAATCTACCACAGAGCAAGCACAATGCGGGATCATCAATAACAGTTTGACACTCAGGACATCGCTGCTTTATGTACCTGATGAAGTACAACTATTCTATGACAAAACGAGGTTCAAGAGAGCAGAAGTTTTCTATAAAGCATAAACTTAAGCTATGTTTGGATCTTGAAACTTAGTAGGCAAAGGAAAAGAAAATGTGAAGGATTGCATTTCCATTGTTTGAAGTCTTGAATGGGTAGAGGAAAATAGTTAGACGAATGAGTTTTACTGTATTAAAAATTTCATTCCACTTCCCCCTAATTCCACTTACTTTTCCTCTCATTCTTATTTTCCCAGATCCAAACATAGTCTACGAGTATCAAGAAGAATGTCTAACAAACCTTTGCAAGAGATCATGGTAAATATAAGGGAGACGAATCAACTGAAAGGGTACAGCAAGAGTGCAGTAAATAATATCTTTGAACTTATGAGCTTCAACATCCTTTCTAACGTGATCACACCATTTCAAAACAAGAGAACGTGACAAGCCATCCTTTAGAACAATATCTAATGAGGGAATCTTGAACATCTTTTCAAGCTTCTCAACTTCAGTGAGCTCTACGGCAACAGGATCCACCATGTCATTGACGGCAAGAGATCTATCCATCATGTTCTCCCCATCAAAGAAAGGTGCTCGAGCAGATGAGTTTAGTAGTTTCCATAGTAATGCACATCTCCGTAAATAGGGGAAACTTAAGCCGCGTATCGTGTCCATAATATCAGAGGAAGGGTCTATATAGTTGGAACTAAAATGATTCAGAGCATGTCCAAACTCCCCAATGACGTTGTAGATGTCAGTAATCAAGCAATTGTTAAAATCTAATTCACTTATCTTGCTTTGATACTTTGCACAGTATGTAATTATTGCCTGCGCCCAATATAAAAAATTGGGTTGATAGCCAGAATCATGAAAAAAACTACCTCACTAGTTAAAGGATTAAGTGCCTATTGACAAACCTGAGCCACCGAGACGAGATAGAAAATGTGAACAAGGTCTAGCAAGGACTCTTCACATGATAAAAAGGGGTATGGTAGACAAAAGAGAACCCACATCAATGATGAGAATGGCTCGCGGGCAAGGACAGGATCAGATGCTCGTCCCCAGAACTGAATGTCCGGGTATATTATGTCCAGATCAACATCTTTTAAGATGCCAAGTAGATTGCCTGACAAAGAAAAGAATACGCGAGAAAAGTGTAATCCAAAATAATATACAATTTGAGAGTAACTATAATTACAAACAGATAACCAATTTTACAAACTGATAAGTATAATAGAAGATCTACTTAAGTAATTTGCTCTTCTAGAAGAGATGATAGGTACAAAAATCCTTTCAGACAAGCACAAAAGGATAAATCTAAACATCCTAGCATAAAACTATGAGAACTACTAACAAAAGAATTTGGTGTGTGATCTATTACAATAATGCTTTGGACAAGCAAACAAAATAAATGTGTCATCATATCCTGCCGCATTAAAGCCCCTAACATAAATTTTTACACCGTCTTCAAGTCTCAAAGCTGCAACAACTTAAAGTAAAACAATTTTGGTAAAATCCTGGTGTAATATTTTCTAGTAGAATTGTTATCTGCCCACAAACGGTTGAAAACCACAACATCTACACACTACAAGACGGCATTTTCTCTCTTATCCCAAATGTCCAATAGTCAACAAACACTATTTGCAGATAGAAAAACTAATAGAAGATCATAAGTATAACTGAAAGATCTCCTAGTAACATGCTAACAGCTATACCTGGCCCATCGGGATCACTTCTGTAATCTGCACAACCAGAACATATGGAGTTTGCAAACTTCTGGACTCCTACAAATCTTTGAAGCATGTGAAGAGAGTTATTACTCCTCATGCTTTGAACAACTTTTAGCAATAATGATAGAATAAAACCACTAGAAGATTCAAGTTCCTTGTACAAAGAATCAAGGCTAATAGTGGGTATCACGTAATTCCTACTGCGAGCAGCAATCTCCATAGATATGAGGGAATACTTGAGAGTGTCCCACATAAGCATCGAGGGGCTCACCCTTGTAGAACATAAAAACTTATCCTGTATCCTTGGAAAATACGTTTTAGTCAGAGCACGGGAGAGAGGTTCCAGACTCGGACTTGTTCTTTGATGTCTGTAAACAGGAAGATCTTTGAGAATTTTATCATTCCCAATCACATTCGCTGCCGATTGCAAAAGAGCTAGGGCACGCTGAATAGATAGGGAGCTAATTTCTTCACTTGATGAACTAATAATTGGGCTCATTGGCTGCTTCGAAACCATCTGGAACTCCTCACGCGATGAGGGCAAAACAGAATTCGCAAGCCGCCGACATACTGGGCAAAGGAACTCTCCCTGAAAAAGAAAAACTCAAATTACTCCCCCCAAAAAAAGTTGCTTGCACTATGGATTGAAGTTTTGTACAAAGGATCTGATGATTGGTTCCTTTTGAAGGTCAATAAGAGGGTAGATTGCTGCTTCTCCAAGTTTTCACTTGGTCGACGCTAGGAGACCATTCAAAAAGTCATAGGTTGACATCATTTAAGGTGTTGTGACCAAATATCACTCCAATGCACTGTTTTCAACTTCACATTGATATGCCCTTAAGAGAAGGCTATTCACCCGGGGATGCTCCTTAGTTGTATCTTTTATTGCCTGTTAATACAATTACTTAACAAAAAAGGCTGTTCACTTCGGAATGGTTAATATCTAAAGTTCAAACTTAAAAGTACCCCACAGCCCATCCATTTTTCTCGAAAGGAGGTTTATTTGAATTGTTCAAGGGAGGAATGAAGGTTGAAAACGTAATTGGATAATCGCTGAAAAGGACAATTTACCCCTCCAAGATCTGAAATAGTCAGCGAAAGAGGAAAATTCTTGTAAATCAGTGCTAAAAAAACCTGTTAATAATACAGCTTGGTTTGGATTAACAAGGGCAGATGTTTGTTCTGTTTACGATTTCTTAATTACTCCTTCAAGAAATAGATAATCCTCTCGAAAGAACACTATAACAGGAGAATCATCTACCTGCTCAGGATCTGCAATATGCCCTCCTTCAAACACAACTCTTCTAACAAATCTGAGATAACAATTAAACAGATGTCAGGAATCTCGATAAATGAATCAATATTCGTCAAAAAAACTATAATATAAGACATTCTTTAAGATGACAGATGCAAAAGTCACAAAAATTCAAACTTAATATTTAAGATTTTTTTAGGCTTGACACTTCCGAAAGGCAAATGCAAGGTACTTTTCTAATTGAAGAACTAATGTTCAGAATCCATCAGTTCCAAAACATTCATGGAATAGTAATAGCAAAAGGCACAACTTGCATGTTTAAGATGAAACTCAGGTAATAGCCAACAGAATCTATAAATACACATACTCGCTTTTTATTTCACTCATATAGAATCAATAAAGCATAAAACTGAGCAACCAAACCAATTACTACCAAGAATTCAAAAGTCTATAGAGTATGTCTTGTAATTAATTATCATTGAACGACTGCATCAATTGTCATTCTTTTCTCAGTTTTCATCTTACTTTTTCTCTCGGATTGCTGGCCAGACTTTTGGATTTAAATAATTCCTGAAAAATTGACCTCTCGAATGCTTAATAGGTCCATGAAATCACCCCATGCACTTTATCTCACTGTAAGCTTCTTCAGGCCATTTACAGTAATTCTCTATCTATTAAACTTTTGGATCAATGTAGTTGACCAGCTATTAACATTCATCAGATTCAATCTTCATCAGGATTCATGAAATTAATGGATGAGCAAGCCTTATTAGAATTAGTTTTCATTTCCGTGAGAATTTTCTGATTTCTATAAAAAACTAATTTAAAAAGGTCCCAGAATGGTTATTCCAAAGCTGGCGGTAACTTCTAAGTTCCAACTATATATTCCTCTCATATGACAAAAATAACTATATATTTCTCTCCCTTTTGTGCCTCAGGATTTATTTGCTTTAAAGTCATTTTTCCGCTCAAATAGTTCACTTCTTTCAAAGCATGGTCATGCAAATGCATTTTTGTGAGGTCATGCACCTTGAAGCTGATCCTTATCATCTCTACTAAGGAGATATACAGCACGGTTTTATTCAAATTCCATGCACAAAACAATTATACCCAAAACCAAGATAACGAGCATTAAGATCCAACAAGAACAAAAAAGATCATCATTTCTAAAAGCATACCTTTCCTTCAATGAAGATAAATACCGCTCAAGGCATCCTTGGTGCACAGCATGCCCACAAGATGAAAGATAAATCCCATCACAATCTGCAGGACCAAATCCATCGTATGCTCGAGTACATTCTACTGTAATGTTATCATTACGATTATTTTCAGAAGCTGTAGGGTTTTCTTTCATTTCTCTCCCCATTGTAGCTATACACTTTATAAGCAAGGTAGATTCAACATCTTCTTTCTTTGTTAGACCATCTCTAGCTGTCAAAAGTTTACCACCCTCACCCGAAACAGTAAGTAGGATATCATGCATTTCTTTACGTATGAAGAAATGCATATCTTCTTCCAATGACTCAAAGGTATATGTGCTTGTCTCCCCTCTAGCATTTGATATACCAGGCACTTGAATGTTTCTCAGTGCAGGGAACCGAGCCTTGAGAAATTCTAGAAAAGCAACAACTTCCCCAGGTTGTCCCTGTGAGGAATATTCTTTTACTGCATTTTGAACCAACTGAGCTATCTGAAAAGGTGAAAGTACTCCTAAACCACCCGAAGAGGTTCTTACTCCAGATTGATCGGTCCCCTTGTTTGTATTAGTAGCAACGTGCTCATCTGTCCAAGAAGGTTGATCCCATGAAGGGGGACTTCTGTCCGTAAAACTCAAAAGCTTGGATTTCTTATCAAAATTAGAAAAAGTTAATCAGTATCAGCCTGAATATTGCATGAGTAGAACAATAGTAGATACCACCAAAAAAACCCAACGAGAAGAGACAAGAAACAAAAAAAAAACGATAACTACATGGCACTTACCTGGAGAAGAATCAGAAATGAGACAGGATTATTGGAGCTGGAATCATGGCAAAGGGAGCAAGCAACTTCAGTGAACTCTTCAGTATAGTCTCCGAAATCATGCTTTATTGACTCTTCCCCCGACTTAGAATCATCATCTTCCACGGAATCAACACTAGCCAAAAACTTAGATTGTTCAGCTCTCATTTTTTCCTGCATACAAACCAGGATTACTCAAGTAATATAATAATTGGTGAAGATTAAAGATAACAAAGGATCCATTCTCAGATTGAATTAGTGTTAAATCGCAAAGAAAAAGCATTGTGGTTTAGCTCAAATGACATTGTGGAACCTATCAGATAAGCTGCTACCATATCTTGGAACTTGAAAGGAAACAAATAACAGAAATTTCCTTTCACCGTGCAACCTAGTAGAACCGAAAAAGCCTTCACAGCATTCGAACAGAACTATTTTTGGACAATAGATAACCAATGTATTTGAGTCATAACTTTCTTTTTTCATTCTCAGCAACAAGAAATAGATGCAAATGTTCATCTTACCAATATGGCAGTCTGTCTCTCTCGAGCTTTTGCCTTCCGCTTCTCACTATCAGAAGTTGAGCTCAAGTTTCCCATAATTTCTTCACTGAACAAAATTTCCCTAGAACTTTGTGAATTTGTATCACTGCCCGATATAGATAGATGACCAAAAATTCCAGGTGCAAGTTGTTGCACTTTGGCCATGCAACGAGAATCAAGCTCAGCAAATTTCTTCAACAGGCATTCAACCAAAGCTGAAAGGTTGAAGCTTCCTGCCTCCAACAAGTTTTCTGGATTCTCATTTTTGTGCTTCCTCATCAATATAACAAGAAGTGACAACAAGCAGTCTCCCCTAGCTACGGAAGAGAACATAGAAACTTCTTCACAAGCAAAAGCAAGCATGGGAATTGAATCTCCAGAGAAACATGATTGATCAGGTGATTCCTTTTGTTGAGAACAAATATCTAATGCTAAGGCAATTAAATGCAATGCAGTTAAAAGAACTGCATCGGGTGCACGTGATCCAATTGATCGATCAGTGAGAACAGCATAATGTACCACTGTACGAACTATTTGAAGGACTGCTTTACATGTAGCAATTCTAGCTAATCCCTTGAAAGGAGGGTATATTTTAGTCCATTTAGGCAACTGATTGGTCAAAGCAGAGACACTACAAAAGCGCAAGTATCTTTCTTCTGCAATTTGCAGATCCCGAGAACTCCAACGAGGATGGTACAAATCTAG
This sequence comes from Datisca glomerata, assembly GCA_003255025.1. Classification (NCBI taxonomy): domain Eukaryota; kingdom Viridiplantae; phylum Streptophyta; class Magnoliopsida; order Cucurbitales; family Datiscaceae; genus Datisca; species Datisca glomerata. Next base: position 754,125 of record QANY01004575.1, on the reverse strand, counting down.
TTCCTTCCAACATGTCCATCGTAGTGAATACATCCCCTAAAATTAAGAGAGGGAAAGGGATCATCAGAAGCTAATCAACACAGGAACCAACGGAATAAATGACAAAGACCTGATTAAACCCCGATGGATTGGAATACACTGCTATATCATCCAAAATCTCCTGAAGCTGGCTGCACTTGGAGAGATCACGAGGAAGAGATTTCACTAGTTGACTACGTGTGGCATCTCCAGTGGCCAACTTGTAAACCAGCTCTCTTTTCAAGCACTCAGACACTGTAAGCCCACAAAATCGCCTTTCCTTGACTATTTGTATAATAAGAGTGAGCATCTCTCGAACTAAAACAGGCTCATACCTGTGGAAAAAGACTCTCAATAACATTTTTTGTCAACATATCTCAATAACAATTTACAAAGCTCTGAAATCATATATCAAACGCCTCACTCATCATAACATCACACAACCGGAATGGATGTGATTCAGGCCAAGTGAAACAGGGTTAATTTTGGTTCTTTTCTATTTAAATAACTTTTTTTCAGTGTCCATGCCACATTTTTACCACTAGCATTGAGACCAATGCCGTTCATGATTTTCTTCACCCTAAATACTCTCGTTGTTTATCTAATGAATTGTGGGTGCCAGCACGAATGCAATCTATATCATCTTTACCACAGATCATTATAATTCTCATCTCATTAGAAAACATGTATGAAAATAATGCTTCCCAAAGATTTACAGATAAGCACAATATTCACAAGCAAAGAAATTATTACATACTCGATGGATGGTGTCATATCTATAATAAGGTAATCTGACAACCCGTAACGTTGAAGAATCCTATTTATGAAAAGGTCAGCTGGAGCCAGTGCAGCACAACATTGCAACAGAAACAGATCAAGCTCCATACATTGTTCTGACCTGCAATTTATAATCAGAAAGAGAATGACGGACCGTGCAAACTTGCTGTAGAAAGGGGAGAACTTAGAATCAAGACCTCCTTATTTTGTCTTACCAGCGTACTGAGCGATATAACTCACAAGACAGAAGCGCAGAATCCCCATTTTTCCGCCACATCCCAGCAAGAACTTGGGCACAAAACACCCTAATCTGTAGAGGATGCTCCATAATAAATGAGGAAAATCCATGTGGATGGCAGCCGAAAAGTAGATGTCCAAAAAAGTCAGTGTGTATTCCGGAAGATAAATTTGAGGAACTAGCACCGACTGTATTTGGGACTACAGATTCACCGAAACATTTTTTTGCTGCTTTTTGTAAAAGCAATGATAACAATCTATGTAATGGAATGTGAACGGATATATCCAGTAAACTAACATCATAAATTATGTTTGCCCATTCCGACAAGCTTAGGACATGTAGGATATCAAGATCCATGGCAGAATCTCCTTCTACCACACTAATATCAACACCTGCAGATTCACAGGCATTACTTGACTTATCTTTGGCATCCATCGGCTTATTGTCCTGCTCCGTAATTTTACCGACGCCATAGTTAACACTCATGTGGAACCCTCTATGCATGTGCGAAGACCATTTCCCAGTATGGTCTTCACTTGAGCTCGCACTCCTTCCAAATATATTTTTTCCTCTTCTGATCTTCGATAAAGTTTTTTTCAGTGCTGAAAAATTGCTGCCAGAGATTGTGCTAGTATTTGAAGAAAACACATCATGAAGAATCCCAGATGTATTATCAACTCCTAACCAATTATCAATAGCCCGAAGGCACTCATAAGTTAACCACATGAAAGATGGTGGAATGATGTCTGACCTAACTTCATCAGCCTTTGATGCAGTAGCAAACATACTAGTCCTCCCCACCACATTACATGCAGAACTTTCTTGAGATAGCCGGCCCACTTTAGCATGTCTAAGGCAATCTATATCATCAGTAGTTTCCTTATGAGCATTCAAAGATATTTCCTCTTCTGAATCCTCACTAGTGGACACAGAAAATGCCCCATCCACTAACAGAGAATGTATGTTGGCAATCGAATGACATAGACCAAAAGGTAAATGCATATTTTCATTTTCTTCTTCTATGTGGAGGCCCGTTTCTCTCTTTTGGGGGTTCATTCCTTGCACAAACGCCAAAAGTCTCAACCAAGTCCTCGAGATATCTTGCTGGTCATAGATCACAGATTTGGGTACTACAGCATGACTCATAACAAATCGAATGTCTTCAACCACACGAAGAGTCGTTTCATACAAATTTCCCCATTTCGTAACCTGCAGAAAAAGTTGTAAATTATAAACAATAAATCATGGGATCAAAATAAGTGTAATTACAAAATTAAAAGACAGGCATTTATCCAAATAGAAAAGATAATGTCGATAATCAATTATATAAAATCATGAATTAAATCCACTATCCTCACAACATCAATCGTGGAAAACCACAGAGATGTCAGAAGGTATGGAGGTATGCAGAAGAAATACAAGATCAGAATTAAAATAGTTTGCATCTCATGAAAAATGATTTTACTAGTGCTTGACATATTGAAACTTGTTTTCCTTTATTTTCAATATATAAGGCTAACGATTCAGATTGCTTTGGTAGTAGACAATAGTTATAGTTTCACTTTAATGAAATAAATACCTCACGTCCAACTTTTTTCTATCAGTATATGAAATTCTCTCTATAATGTTAGTAAAAACTATACAACATTCCCCACATTACTAACCAAGTTAAAAAATGTAGTTATTAATTGAACACGAAGTCTACAAAGGAAAGTACCCAAGACACCACGGATTGTAAATGGTATAATAACAATTAGAAGTTGACACTAAACATCAACATCAGCATGTGCAGGGAGTGAAGCATGATGATCAGCGCTTGGGAGATAGAAAAAATAACTCATCTTTTACCTGCAAATGACCATCTTCACCAGCACAAGAAACAAAAATGTCACCTAAACATCCCAAGAGCATTGCCAGTAAGTTCAACTCCTTCACCAGACGTGGGGTAAGAGTTGGTACAGTGAATATTTGAACTGAGAATGTTGATAATAGTGGATACTTTTTAAGAACATGGTCATTGCATTCTTCTATGACTTTATTTACAACAACAGGGTAATAGCTTAAAAAAACTTTAGCAAATTCATATTTGAATGTGGGCTCGCCCAGCAGTTTTAGGAGCAACTCATGGACTTTCCTCACAACAAAATCAGTCAACAACCTCTCTGACCGCACCAGAACTTCCAAGAAGCCAGCTGAAGAGATGACCATCTTTGAAATAAAACTAAGCAAACTCTCACTGCTCTTGCAAAAATCTAAAAGCATATTGACAACCGCATATGTTAGCTCATTTGCAACCTTCTTACACTCCAGCACATGGTCATTTGCTCTGTGGTTTTCCAAATGGGCGTTTTCAACAGATAAGAGCTTACTTTTCCAACAAACAAAAAGGGCATCGAGGACAGGGCCCACAGAGGCTGCAAGTTCCTCCCCAAGGGGCTGTATTTGCTCTGCACCCCTATGCTTTGAGCAGAAACCCTCGCGTTTCCATGCAGTCACATCACCACAATCACAACAACCGCCACCTGTATAAATGATAGAATAATCATGATACTTATGGTTCCCGTTCTGAAAACAAGGAACACATATTGCACAAGTCGGGTCGTGTTCACATGTCCTGCACCTGTATGCTATATCATTATGTCCCCACACAGATCCACAAACACCGCGCTGGCCAACACTCACTGTGGAAAGGTTTCTCAATGCTACAGTAAAATCGTCCTCAAACATCAACCATTGTAACCATTTCAAGCTTTCACGGAACTGATCTTTCATGGTCGGACCTACCATGGACTTTTTAGACGTTGTCTTAGCTTCGCGCAGAACTTCTGCCACTTCCATGTCAGTAGGTAAGACAGCATTTACCACCTCTGGTATCTGATACTTATTATCCTTGACATAAGCAACCAAACCGCGATGAAGCTGATCAAGTAGCTCCTTAGGAATTCCGAGGGCAGCAAGCCGCTGCTGAGAAACAAAGAGAAAATTGTTAAGATGCATAGCTGCATAGAAACGATATATTTGAAAACAAAGCTTTAGAGATCGACTTCCTCCTCTCCAAACCCCAGCCAAAAAGAGAAGGAAGAGAGAGGATTCAAGTTCAAAAAGTTGCCGGGTGTAATAAGAACAAATTCAGCTTTGTGAAAAACATCAACTAATTCACCTATTTTCATTTTTTAATACATTTCCCATCTTAATTCCCCAAAAGTCGCTATATAAAATCTTCTGACAGAATGTCATGAGAGACAAATAAAACACCCGGAAACAAAAAATAAGCAAATGAAAGCTCGACCACGCCATAGTCGAATCGCGGAAATCTCATTATTTCAGCCTGCTTGCCAGTTCTGAGACAAACAGAAAGAAGAAGCTGCAATAATTGTCAAATCTAACCTAATTCACTAGCAAATGACTCGACTAAGGACACAGATACGTGAAAAGACCCCGCCAGAAAAGAGAAGACAAAGAACAGGCCAACACCTCGCCATGAAAGGAGCACAACCAAAAGAAAATGCTGAAAGAAGTTGAATATAGCAATCTGAAAAACGAAATTCAACACTAGCCGGCAACAATTTAAAAGAAGACCAGCTAAGAAAATTATCATACCCTTATAATTCGATCACGGTAATTGAGCGAGGACGCAGTATCAGCAGCAGGAGAATCAATGTCCATGTTATCCATTCCAGAAGAGCGCCAGTAGCGCGCCAGCCAGTCCACGCAACAAAAACAGCGCCTTAGTTGAAAAGTTCTACTCCCCAGGTTTGCTTCAGTACAATATGCGTTAATGCAACTCCAGCCAACAAGAACTCAATCAAGATTCAAGATTCCAATAAAACCCTTCAATTGATTCTCACGAAAGGGCTTAATATTGATCTTTCCAGCCGTACCCAGCTCGAATTTTGTGGAAAGAGATGGTTTTTCTCATCCCCCTTTTTCTATCTCTTCCTCTGTAGGAGCAGGGCGGTTCACCAAGTTCTCGAAGAGGCCACGAAATGTACTTCCTTAATTATTTTATAATTGTTAATATTTCATCGCATCAAGTATTTATGTGCAAATTCTGTGTCCTTATCCTTCATTTCATTTTCTAATGACGATCAGGATCATTATGTCCCAAATATTAATTTATCCAATTACCTGAAGGATTAACACATTAGTTAGTGTAGATTCGTATTTCCAAAAAGGTTACGTATTTTCTTCTGTCGCTTGGGGATTTTGCTTTCCCTTCAAACTGTTTCTCATGAAGATCGCATTTATGTAATTTGGTAGTTGTTTCATAGTAGTAGACTACACAATACAGTCGTTAAATTCAGAAGGGTTTGGAATTTGAAAGCCTGATCATAACAGTCAGGCCCAATCTTCATGTTGAACTACTTTACAGATTTCTCAATCATTTTTTAAGACATTTGTCTGCATCTAAACTGTCCAATCTATTTTAATTGACGCATATGAGATCAAATGAATATAAACATTTAAAAAAATGTTTGTTTTTAAGTGAGACATATCTAAATCGTCTACAACCAGTGACAAAAAAATATTTGTATTTCTACTCTTACTCACACATTAGGTCAGTATAGAAAAGTTGAACGTTATTGTATATGTAACGTATTGTTTTCATTTGAAACATTAAAATGTATTCGTTTAGAATCAAGTAGTGATTTTAAATATAAAAATTTTAAAGATAATGAATGATCATTCTTAACAAGCATAATTCATGTTTATATCAATGGATCGAGCCATCTAAGACTATAGATGTCCTCTACAGACCAAACGGGCCAACTAGAGTGATCTCGGTAAGGAAATCCTGTGAGCACGACTTATGTTTTAAAAGCAACATTTTTTTCAGAATAAGAAATTACAAAATGAATATTGGATTAGAGAAAATAAATAGTCAAATAATCCACATGATTACAACAACAAGAGGATCTCAACATCTCATGAAAATGATGCTATGTATATGCAATAGTCTCTCTCTCTCTCACCGTCCATTAGACTCAGAAGCAACCATAGATCTACTGCAACCCGTGTGTTCCAAGAAGGTAGTAAGCCGCAAGTGCTTTGCAGCCCATTGCTCAGCTAATTTCTGCTCTTTCCCTTCCGCGTCCCTCCTTAACCCTGCTATCTGTTCTTTATACTCTGTTTCAATTTGCTCCATGGCTAATTTCTGCTCCAAAGCTTTCACCTTTGCCTCAATCTCCTCCACCTTTGCCTCAATCTCCTCCACCTTCTCCCTCTTCCGACCCGCCTTCTCCGATTCCAACTGTAACTCCAATCTTTTCAACCTCCAAGCTGCTTCCTTCTTGTGTGCCGACCACGCACGGTGTCCTTCTTCCAGCTCTCTACAGCACTCTGCTAATTCAGACATTAACAAGTTTTCTCTACAGTTAGGAACTGACATATGAGGAGGCATTAGAATATTTCCCAAAGCAAAAGGGGTGGTGGTGGGGGTGGTGGTGTTATCTTGGGTTATTTCCGGTTGTAGCCATGGAAATGGAGTGGAGGCGGCGGCTGTTGAGGAGGAGAGAGTAAGGATTACTGATGGGGAGGTGGGTCTGATGGTGGAGGTGGTGTTGGTATTGGAAAGCCATCGAGGAAGGAGGCTTGGGGTCGGAGCTGATGGATGATCGGTTTGACGAAAAGCTGAGTTGGAGGTCGCCATGTATATTGCATACACTTGAAAACACCAAATTCTGCTGCTACTCAGTTAATTCTGCTAATTGCCTCAACCATAAGTCTTCATAATAATATTCCTGAATGTTCAACAAACATCAATTGATCAACTTATGTTGTTTATATACATCAGACGCTGAAAATCAAACCAAAATCTGTAATGGTATGCACTAAATAAAAAGCAGAACGGATGGTCGATAGCCCATTTCCAAGCATTTTATGGAGATAACTATACCGGAATATAACAATCTAAAAACCAAAAACAATGGAGGTTCCCAGAAGGAACTCAGTGACTTTGCCAACAAATAATGCCAGGTACAGAGATTAAGCAATGAAGAAATATATGCAATCAGATTTAATCAGAAGAAACTATTGGTAACACGGCAAAACAAGACTACTTGAACTTTGAAGATCTTAGCAAGCGGAAAACCTTAAAACCCATCCACCTACGACCCTTTAAAAAGTTGATTCTAGACACAGTCTTCTATCAATTTCAATTCTTCATTCAACAATCAATTAAGGAAACGGATTGATAAAATTTTCATAAGAGATTTAACGTTTTGATAACTTTTTTCGGACCTGTAAATAGTTTAACTAAACATTCTTTTCCCAGTTCCCAACTTCGTTTTTATTTTTTTTTTCTCGGGAAACAAACAGAACCATTGTTACTATTTCATCAGATTGAGAGACTCAAACCGAAACAATAGTCCTTTACACAAATCGAAAGTAACACGATAAGATGAATTGATGTTCAGAAAGTAAAACAAACGGAAGAAACATAGTCGCTTACACTCTGTGTTTTCTGCTGAACTTCAATGGAACGGAGAAATCGTCAGAACAAGAAATGGATTTGTCATCCGAATTGAAAATTTCCACAACCCCAAAATCCTATTAAAGAGAGAGAAATTGGGATAGCACTTCCCCGAGCAAGGATTTTTATTTATGGTTGTGTTGTGTTACTTTAATTTAAAAAGAACTATATTTAAACTCAAAACAATATTATATTATTAGTATTTTTATATGATGATATATTATCATTCAACAAGTCTGTAGAGAATCAGTAGTTTTTTGAAAAAAAAAATAACATTGAGAGTATTAAGTAGAATATGCTCTTAAATTTTAAAAGAAAGGGTAACATTCAATACAATTAAATTATCTATTTTTTATATTAAACTTGCTCTACATTTTATTGTTTATCCTTAATTTTGTATTTATAAATTTTCTATAACTATATTTATGTAATATATTAATTATATTAACATATAACGTATAGTATAACTAAAGTTTCTAAAATTATGTTATAATTGAATGATATTCTAAATTATATTATTTGAGTTTAGAGATGTTCACTTTTCCTCTATATTACTACAAATAATAGAAATTTATAATTTTCTTTATAACCTTTTAAATAACTTTCTACCATTCATTTAAATTTGTCAAATTAAAATTAGGTTGAAAATTATATATTCATTACTTATTTTTCTAAATTTATCAAATAGGTCAATGAATTAAAAAATTAATACACATTCTGATCAATTTATTATAATTTTAAAAATAACAAACGATTAAATAACTTGTGTAAGTAAGAATGTTATTTTGGATGATGTATTAACAATACATGAATAAAATTATCAAAAATGATTCTTATATTCTCTCTACTTTTAATATATTATGGATTATAGGTTATATAATATATATATATATATATATATATATATATCGATCCAAATCGATATCGATAATTCATTTAGAGTATGTTTACTCGTGTTAAAGTTAATGACTTATCTTGACTCATATAAAAAATATGACAATGTGAATGAGCGTCGTGCGATTAATCGTGAATTAAAATATTATATTATATTTTATTTGATTATTTTTTGAGAAAGGATTTTAAAATTTAATATAACATCCTCATGATGTGGTGATAACACTACTATCATTTTAAAAATGTAATAATGTTACTATGTCTTGCTTAATTTTTTGTACACTTACGTTAAAGTTATTACTCTGTTAATGTATTAAAATGTAGTTTCACATGTACCGAACACAATAATACTTTTATCATGTCTCATTATCATAGTAACATTTCACATTAATGATAAATGAACATCACATTTGTGTTACAACGATTTACTTTTACCCGTGTTGTAAAAAAAATACCATTTTTATGGTTGGTAAAAGTACAGTTACATCAAATCCAAATTTTCCATTTCATGAAGTTAGTTTTTTATTTAGAAACAATAGCAGGTTAGATTTTATTATTAAGTTTAATAAAATGTAAATTTATAATTTTTCTTATAATAAATAGCATGTGTGTTGCACTTGTTTCGCCAACTTGAATTACTTCTGCAACAGTATGGCATGTAAAATTACTTTTACAAACAAAGGACGTGAAAATTATTAATAATTATCTTAGTTATAGAATGCATTGTACAGGTCAATTGTGATGTTTAAAGTGCACACGTACACATCTAGAATATTTCCAATGAGACCGTGTAGAATAACTAAATTCTTGATAACCTAGCGATTCCGATCATCTATAATTTTTAATTTGACAATGATCACATTCTAAAAGAATTATAAACGCCTTAGACACTTTGAGCTTTATTTTCTCAATCAAATACTAATACAATTCTTATCTTATAGCAACTCCGTGTTCAATCGTTTGAACATGATTGTACTCCAATTAGTCAATTACTTCTTTCAAAACGTTGTTAGATGCAAATTCGCTTAATTACCTCAAGCATGATTTTCTTTGAAACATCACCAAAATTAATGACCATTTATTTCATGATGATGAGTTAGCTTGTATGGCACCTCAAGTACACATTAATCAATAAAACTGTTATTTAACCGTGTATAATTCATAATTTAAGGATTCACGCAATCTGCAAATTTTCACGATAATTATGAACATGACCGTACATTAAATATTATCATTACATGTACTTAATAATTGCACATCAAAATACCAAAAATAAGTTTTTAATATGAATTTCTATGATAATTGTTATGGGTGTTTTTCTTCTAACCACCAATGACGCAACAATACATGTTACACCGCATTAGGGGCCCCGATTAGAGAAAGTTTTGGAGGAAAAGAATCGATCTCACCTGGACAATACCAAGGAAATTCGGTTGCACATACTCGAGCATATGTAAGAGCATATAACCACGGCCATAAGACTATCATTACTCGTCGAAAGTAGCACTCAACAAGTCCAATCGCCATGATAAGATGTCAGGATAGCCTCATCTGGTCATTTGGACATTTAATGTGAATGTTTTGTGGTAAATGTCGCCTCTGTTCTATCCAATCGTAGACAAGCATTATGTCTTGTGAGGCTTCCCCAGCACGCTTTCGAAAGGCTTCTTCGACAAGTTTCATCCCACCTAAAGACTCAGGTATACATATTACGCCTTCTCTCCCCTAAGAAAATTATGTCAAAATATCGACCATATACTGACTTAGGCATCGGAGGCTCTTCGACGAGGAAACCACCCCCAGTTCTCTTCATCTTAGACTTCTTTGTTCATCTTTTGCAAACATTAAGGATGCCAGGAGCTCAATGCGGAGGGAAGACTATACGAAGAATGTTGTTGAGGTTTTCGGCTGAAATAGTTGGTGCTGTCTATGGGAAACTACTGCAAAGTTGTTCCTATTTAAAGTATTCAAAACCCTTTTTCCTCCCTCAATGAGAGAACATGTTTAGTATTCTACACCAATGAGCATGTGATGAAAGGAAGGTTCCATATTTCCCTCTACCAGAAAAGGGACTTTATGTCACCATCTCAATTACCTAGCAAAGGAAGAAGGACACAGTGGGTGTAGCCTCCAAGGTAACCAGGTGGGAGAGGAAAGGCGTGCCAGTCACCATTCAAAACATAATGATCTCTGCACGAAAATGATCATCCCCATGACCCGAAGGCTCACCAGCAGGGTCACCACACGTTTACAAAATCTCAGGGAAAAGGGTGAGGCGACGTTCCATCTCAGAGGAACTACCACCATTTGAGGAAGTCGGGACCAAGACGAAGCTAGGCTTTGAAAGGCCAAGTCCCCCATTTATGAGGATCTAGTTAAGGTCACCCCAGAAGGATGAAGGAGGTGAGCAGAGGATAAAAGCCCTCGAGGAACCCTTTGCAAGCAATATAAATGGCTACAAATGAGGGAAGAAAGTGCCAGCAAACTACTCTCGGCCTAAATTCTTTGGTATACCTTTAGCCACCAAGAATTCTACAATGCTCCCACAGAAATGAAAGTCGCGCGACACAAATAAACTAAACCAAGACCAGACGAGATTCCAACAGTGCTATAAGCTAGATTGAGAAACAAGATTGAAGCTCAAGCAGTAAAATAAGCTAGATTCATTCAAATTGTCTTTACTTCTAAGGCACGTAGGTAAGTGAAGGAGAGCGGATGTTATGTAGAGCTATAAGTGCAAGTGAGCAAAGAGACATGAGGCTTTATAAGAAATTTTTTCTAGTTGATGACAATAAAAAATCAATATATAATGTCTCAAAGGTATACCAAAGTTGCTTCAAATTCTAGTTTTTAATAACAATTTCACGTAGTAAAACTATATTAATTTATTTTTTTCACGCTTTTTCATGTGTTCTGTTTTTATATCTTAAATTTAAGATTTGTGTATCTACTAAATTTAATTTAAGTGATACAATTTAGATTTTTTTCATCTTTCTTTTAGCAACATTTAAAAAAAGTTTAGTTAAATATTAGATAACTTTGTCGGTCAATGATCTAAAAAAACTAAAAACTATGAAAACAAAACTGTTTGTTCTTATTAAATAGAAATTTGGGGTGAAATTCAAGCGCGTCTTAGCGTAGATGGTGAAAGTTAAAAGACTGAAATGCTGACATATATGGTATTTCCCTCCTCAACCCTCGTTTTCATCACTTTCCCGAACCCATTTGGTCATATTTAACATTTTTTGCACACCTGAATCTAGTTGACCGGATTTTGATCCTCTCCAGTTTAAGAATAGGAGAGAGAACTCTTCCTGCTTGGTCTGTTCGACAGGTGGGGATCTATATCCTACTTGAACATTGAAACTTCATCACTGTCATATTTATCCTATCACAGAAGAGAAGAAAATAGGCACACGATATATTTACGTGTATCTACTAAATTGAAGTGTGAAAAATAAATAACACAAAATAAAAAGAGAAGAAGGAGAATAAGATAGACACACGATATATTTACGTGGTTCGAGAAATCATTTCACTACGTCCACGCTCCAAGGCCCCCCTTGGAAATTTTTAATCCCACGATCTTCTTAAGAGTAAAGACGAAACCTTACAAACCCAATTGGTTTTATGGGTGCCAACTAAATCTCACAAAACTATGTGTTTCGAGATTAAGTGATTCCTTAGAATAACTCTCTCAAAATAGTAAAATCTCCAATCTAAGCTCACAAAAAAAAATATTACTCACTCAAGAAATTTGCAAGTATAAAGCTCAAAATATTAAGAGAGATTTAGGAGAATATTGTGAGAGTTTTAAGAGCAAGTCTCTTGGCTATAAATTTGTGTTTGTGAATAGAATGGGGTGTATTTATAGAGGAGATGGAGGTTAGGGTTTATGATGAAAAATTTCAAATTTTGAATATAAACAAAGGAAATGACACTCCATCCTTAATAAGAATGACAGAAAATCTTTTATCAAAAAGTCAAGGAAAACTCATATCCAAAATAACACAATATGGTCAAAAATTATTTGGGTAAGTTCCATCTCTCTTTATCTACTTAAAAACGAAACTTAATTTGTGTTTTGTCATTATCTCCATCTCATGTATTTTGTCTATTGTGCAAAAGAGATATGATTTTTGGTGTTTAAGTTTTTTATGGATGGAGACTTAATTTAAGAATTGGCATCCCTAAATAAATTGAGATTTAATAAAGGTAAATAAAATGAGTAAGCTCCTAATAAAGATTATATTAAAGTAAATATCTTCATGATCTTCAATCTTCGTGCTTTATGAGCTACTATGAAAATAAATATTTTCATGATCTTCAATTGGAATGTTTTATGGTAATTTTGCTAATAGTCTCTGCAAACTTGATTAAATTTATTAGCAATGTCAATATTTTGTTATCATCAAAAGTTATCTCATAGAAATATATGGGCTACTATGAAAATAAATATTTTCATGATCTTCAATTGGAATGCTTTATGGTAATTTTGCTAATAGTCTCTGCAAACTTGATTAAATTTATTAGCAATGTCAATATTTTGTTATCATCAAAAGTTATCTCATAGAAATATATGGTTAATAATCTCCCCCTTTTTTATGATGACAAACCACTGAGACAAAAAAGCATTTAATCAAAATAATTTAATTTACTCCTCCTAAATATATGTTTACCCATCAAGATAAAAACATAACTCTTAAGTATATTCTATTTTCTCCCCCTTTGTTATCATAAAAAATAATTAACTAATAATAATGAGGAAAAATACTTTTATCTTGACATGGTAAGTAGAAAAAAATATTTAACTAATATCTAGAATTCCCAAAGCAAGCCTATTTTTACAAAAACTTTCAACATAGTTTTGTGAAAATATCTGCAAGTTGATTTGTAGTGTTTACAAACTCTAGTAAAATATCCATTTTTTACACATGATCTCGAATAAAATGATGTATAAGATCTATATGCTCAGTACGAGAATGTAAAATAGGATTTTTGGATACATTAATTGCGTTGGTATTATCACATCTAATAGAAACATTTTCAAATACTAAACCAAAATATTTTAGAGTTTGCTTCATCCACAAAATTTGAGCACAACAACTACCGGTAGAGATATATTCGGTTTCAGTGATTGATAGTGCTACTGAATTTTTCTTTTTGCCAAACCAAGAAACAAGTGAGTGCCCTAAAATTGACATATACCACTCATACGTAATCTATCGGTTAAGCTCCAAGTAAAAAATTGAATCAGAATACCCAATTAAATCAAGATTATCACATTTTGGATACCAAAGGCCAAATTTAGTTGTTCCAAGTAAATATTTAAAAATTCTTTTAATAGCTTATAAATGTGATTTTTTTTGTGACAAGTTTGAAAACAAGCATATAAACATACACTAAACATGATATCGGGTCTGCTTGCAGTTAAGTAAAGTAGAGATCCAACCATACCTTGACATTTCTTGATATCGACGTCTTTACATCTCTCATCTTTGTCTAGCTTTGTCGTGGTATTTATAGGAGTATTAGTAGCCTTCACATTTTCCATACCAAACTTCTTGAGTAAATGCTTGGTGTATTTTTCTTGGTTTATAAAGATCTCATCCTTCATTTGCTTAATTTGTAGTTCAAGGAAGTAGTTCAATTCTCCCATCATGCTCGTTCGAAACTCCTTGCTCATAGAGCTTGCAAAATTATTACACAAAGATTCATTAGTGGCACCAAAAAGTATATCATCTACATATATTTGGACAATTAAGATATCATTGCCTTTTTTATTTTATGAAGAAGGTGTTATCTATTTTATCCATGTTAAATCCATCACCAATAAAAAATTTACTTAGCCTTTCGTACCAAGCTCTAGGAGCTTATTTTAGTCCATAAAGAGCATTTTTAAGTTTATACATGTGAGTTGAAAAATTCAAACTTTGAAAACCGGTTCTACATAAACTTCCTCCATAATGTATCCATTTAAAATGCACTCTTGATATCCATTTGATATAAAACAACATTTTTGAAACATGCAAAGGCTAATAGCATTCTTATTGACTCAAGTCTAGCAACGAGAGTGAAAGTTTCATCATAATCTATACCTTCTTCTTGATTATATGCTTGCGCCACTAATTAAGTTTTATTTCTAGTAACAATATCATTTTCATCTACCTTATTTCTAAACACTCACTTAGTACCAATTACCGAGTGCTTAGAGGGTCTAGACACAAGTTCCCATACATCACTTCTTTCAAATTGATTAAGTTCTTCTTGCATAACAACTATCCACTATTTATCTTTTTCGGCCTCTATAAAAGATTTAGGCTCAAGTTGAGAAATAAAAGTAACATTACCTTCATCAGTAATCTTGTATTTTGACATTTTCTTGGGGAGAGTGACTTGATCCTTCATTAGTATTGATATTAACTTATTCTACATTTCTTATAATTTCATCATCTTGATCATAAAAGATGTTATAGGGAATAGATTCATCAAAGATAACATGCATGGATTCTTCCACAACTATTGTTCTTCTATTATAAACTTTATATGCTTTGCTAGATGTGGAATATCCTAAAAAGATTTCTAAGTCAGTTTTAGAATCGAACTTACTAAAGTTGTACTTATTATTTAAAATAAAATATTTACACCCAAAAATTTTAAAATAACTAATATTAGGGATTTATTTTTCAAAGTTCATAAGGGATTTTGTTTAAAATAGGTCTAAGTGAAACACGACTCATAAATGTAGCAAGATGTATTAACGGCTTCGGCCCAAAAATACTTATGTAAGCCATTTCCATTTATCATTTTTCCTCTCAGCAACACCATTTTTTTGTGGAGTTCTAGGAGTAGAAAACTCATGTGAAAAACCATTTTCATCGCAAAAAGTTTCAAAGTTTATATTTTCAAATTCTCCACCCTTGTCACTTCTAAATTTTGAAATTGTAAAACCTTTTCCATTTTTGAACTAGTTTGCAAAACTTTGTAAATGCTTTAAAATTTTCATCCTTATTTTTTAGAAATAAAACCAAGTATATCTTGAAAAATCATCAACTATGACAAATACATAGTGTTTACCTCCAAGACTTGTAATTTTTGGAGGGTCAAATAGGTTCATGTGTAGTAATTGCAATGGCCTAGTGGTTGACACCATATGTTTTGAATTGAAAGAGCTCTTAACTTGTTTATCCATTTGGCATGCTTCAAAAATTTTGTCTTTCACTATTTTTGGAATACCTTTTACTAAATAACTTTTTGATAGTTTTGAACATAAATCCATGCTAGCATTCTCAAGTTTTCTATGTCATAGCCAACTATTATTGTCAAAAACTAGAAAACACTTTTCATTATAATTTTGGAAATCACTTTGGTTAATAGTGTAAACATTTTGGTCTCTTTGTCCAATAAATAAAATTTTATTTGACACTATATCTATAATTAAACAAAAATCATTTTCACAAATTACTCTATAGTTTTTATCACAAAGTTGACTTATGCTAGGTAAATTATGTTTTAGACCATCTACAAGTAGAATTTTATCTATAGCATGAGAAGAGTCATTACTTACGGAGCCAGTACCAATGATTTTGCCTTTCTTATCATCTACAAAGGTGACGTGTCATTTCTTTCGACAAATTTGAGTAAGTTTTGATTTATCCCCGGTCATATGTGTCGAGCATCCACTATCAAAATACCATTATCTTTCTTCTTCAATGGTACCTATAACATAAAAATTTAAAAGTTGACTTTTGGTACCTAAATCTTTTTGGGTCCTTGAAGGTTAGTGTTGTAGAGAATCCATTCATTTCTTTCGTGAAAAGTAGCTTTCTTTTTATGAAAGCATGAATAACTTTCGTGATCTTTAACCCCACAATAGTGATAAATGATAGGAAGATATTGTGTTGGTTTTACAAAAATATTTTTATGATATTTTTTGTTTTGAAAAAAGTTGATATCATAATACCATTTTATTGGAAGCTTTCATTTGCTTACAAAGAAGTTGTCAAGATTGTTTCTTCCATTTGTAAATTTAAAAATGGTTGAATTTAAATCATTTTCTTTATTTTGGATTTGAACAAGGTCTTGATGCAAAATATGTAAGGTTGCTTTGATTTTCAAATTCTCACTTTTCAAATACTCATTTTCTTCTTGAAGTTTTGAAAAATCATATTTCATAATTTTGTTTTCTAAGAGAAGTATTGCAAACTCACTATAAAGCTCTTCAAAAGTATTTTCAAGTTCTTCATAACTAGATTTATCATTTAAAGTTAGCTTAGAAGAACTTATCTCATCTTCTATTGCCATGAAACACATGTTTGCAACTTCTTCTTCTTCGCCTTCAGAGTCGCTATCATTAGTCTCATCTCATGTTCCCATGAATGCTCTTTTTTTGAAATTCTTTGGGGCATTACTTAGATTTAGACAATCGACTTTTATGTGTCCGGGCTTTTTACACTCATAGCACGTGAGTATGTCACGAGGTATCTTCTTATCATCTTTTCTTGGAGCATTTTTACTTCTATTTAAGAATTTATTGAATCGCCTAGTGAGTAGGCCTATGTCATCTTCCTCATTATAGTCATCATTCTCACTATCAGATTGTTCAAGTGTTGATTTTAGTGCAATGCAATTCTTCTTTGATGTATCTTCTTCGTCATTTTCATTTAACATCATTTCATGCGTCATCAATGAGCCAATAAGTTCTTCAAGAGGAAGTGTGTTGAGATCTTGGGCTTCTTGGATGGCGATCACCTTGACCTCCCAATTCTTTGGTAGACACCTAAGAATTTTTCTCACCATTTCGATATTAGAATAAGTCTTACCAAGAGATTTCAAGCCATTAATAATATCGGTGAAACGAGTAAATATATCACGTACGGATTCATCATGCTTCATTTTAAATAATTCATAACTATGAATAAACATGCTAATTTTAGATTCTTTAACTTGATTTGTACCTTCGTGTGTGACTTCTAACACGTGCCATATAGATTTAACAGATTCACGTGTAAAAATTCTATTAAATTCATTTTTATCAAGAGCACAGAACAAGACATTCATAGCCGTAGCATTTAAAGAAATTTTCTTTATCATCATTGTTTCATTCACTACTTGATTTGGTAATATTTTTACCATCCACAGTTTTGAATGGAATGTGAGCACCATTTTCAACATCCCATAAGTCATAGTCAATCGATTGAATATAAATCCTCATTCTCATTTTTTAATAAGTATAATTACTACTATTAAAAGACGAAGGTCTAGTAGTAGATTGACCTTCAATGAAAGAACCAATTATGGATGCCATAACTCAAGACGATTAAGTCTTATGTATAGAGTGCCAAGCTTTGATACCAATTGTAGGATTGATATGGCAACCCAAGAGGGGGGTGAATTGGGTGATCGTGTTCAAATTAAAAACTTTTTGCACTCAAGTGACAAATGAATATTTAAGAATGAACTTCAATGTTCCACGAGTTCAACTCTTGAAAAGATAAATAAGTAATTGATAAAAGTGATAAATTAAATAATGCTTGCGACGTTTCAGTTCACTTCGAAGCTAGTTGAACTGGATTGAACCACTTGATTAGTTTACACCCGGTTCAATTTCACCCTTGTTTTACCTCACTCGCCCTGCTCGTTAAATAAATAATTATAATTATTATATGAATTTGTTGTGATCTGGAATCTGTAAATTTCAGGTCAATAGTTGCTGAATTTAATTCGTATCGATCCAAGTAAGTGGATTTACATAGTAATTCGGTTCATATGTTATAAGTGTAGAATATATAATATGAAATTGTTTTTTTTTTGTTTTTCAATCTTATGATCAAATGTTTTATTTATGTTTTTCATATCACGATGAAATTATTTACCATGATATGCATTATGATATTTTGAGTTATTCACATAACAATTATGTCGCTTATGTTCATGGATAAATTATATGTTTACGCACGTACATGTAATAATGTGAATTATGAATCTTAATTCAAGTAACGTGATAATTAAATAAGAGGTAGACTTAGTCATGTCCCTTGATTATCAAGTAACTAGACTGTTCATGTCATGTTATCAAGTTATACGGTTGGGTGTCACCATGTTCATGTTAGTATCCTTAAGGTTCAGATAACTTTAAGTGACATCACATTTCAGAACACCCAATCCGTCATGATCACGTTCATGTTACAAGTTCAAGTTGTGAATCAATTTTGGTTAGGTTGTTAATCGAGGGATATGTCTAGTCGAATTATGATCAAGCAAGTGTAGGTATCATGCAAGTATAAGTATAAGCAAGTATGAGTGTGAGCAAGTATAGGTACAAGAATCAAGCTATATATGTTAACCATGAAATTAGTTGTGTTATTACTAGTATTTCATGTGATTTAATAGACAAGTGAATGTGTTAAAATAATTTGCATGAGCTATATGTTTACATTGATGTCATGTGAAACTTATTAGTATGTGAATTTACTTACTGAGTATTTTTAATACTGACCCCCCATAGATGATTTTGTTGCAGGTGATGATGAGTAACAAGAGTGAGGGACTGTCATAACAAGCATGCCTATGATTTTTATGTTAAATTATAATATTATGACTTCATTCATTTTCAGTTATTTCAGAGATTTATGAAAATTAATGTTTAACTTTCATATATTTTATGGATTTTTCATGTTCGACCTTTATTACAGTTTAATGAATCATTTATTTTAAATTATTGATCAACATTCTCTTAAAATAATTTTATGCTTCCTCTATTTAAAGTTAAGAATTAGGGTAAAATTAGGGTTTTCAATTTGAGAATTTTTCTCAAATTAGGGTTTTAATTGAATTGAGATTTTCAAATTGTGAAATTACAAGCATGATTAACCCTTGGGATTTGGGGTGTTACAAAGTCTCTCGGCTATGCATTTGTATTTTGTGAATAAAAATGTGGTGTATTTATAGAGGAGATGGATGTTAGGGTTTAAGAGGGAAATTTTCAAATTTTGAATATAGACAATGGAAATGACACTCCATCCTTAATAAGAAGGACAAAAAATCTTTTACTAAAAAGGCATGGGAAACTCCTATCCAAAATAACACAATATGATCAAAAACTATTTGGGCAAGTTCCATATCTCTTTATCTACTTGAAATTGAAACTTAATTGTTTGTGTTTTGTCATTATCTCCATCTCATGTATTTTGTCTATTGTGCAAGAGAGATATGATTTTTAGTGTTTAGGCTTTTTATGGATGGAGACTTAATTTAAGGATTGACACCCCTAAATAAATTGAGCTTTAATAAAGGTAAATAAAATGAGTAAGCTCCTAATAAAGATGACATGAAAGTAAATATCTTCATGATCTTCAATCTTCATGCTTTATGAGCTACTATGAAAATAAATATTTTCATGATCTTCAATTGGAATGCTTTATTGTAATTTTGCTAATAGTCTGTGCAAACTTGATTAGATTTATTAGCAACGTCAATATTTTGTTATCCTCAAAATTTATCTCATGGAAATATAGGGCTAACAAATAGCATATTATGTTCGTTCTTCCTTTCTTTTTCCTACACAATGCCTTTGTCTTCCTCACTTTTTCCTTCACGTCTGCTCTGCCCCTTATAAGTCCTCTTCTTCTTCTTCCATTTCTACTCCACTTCTGTTGGTTTATCTTTCTTAGTTTTCGTTGTCAGTCATGAGGGGAGAGAAGGAGTTTCAGGTCACTGTACCCTTAGTTAGGAACCAGGATGAGTTCATATGGTTTATGGATCGTCATAAAGATGCATTCCCCCTAGATGTTGTTTGCGGCTTCGGGGATGGAATACCCAAGTCTTTCACTTGCCATCCCCCATACCAAATCACCCTAGCCCCCATGTATTTAGCTTTAGGATTGAATCTCCCCTTTCCCCCATCCTTCAAGAGTTTTTTGGTACCTTCTATCATGCCACTTCTTAATATACCCCCAGTACATACATGATCCTTTTATGAATAAAAGCTTTAAATAAGAGGCATAACCTTAAAATCGGTGTATAAAATTTTTTTTCTGTATATATTATTCAAAAATGCGACACTTCTTACTATATGGTTCCCCGTGTTGGCGAGAAATGAAGGGTTTTATCACTGATCACCCAAAAGGGAGATAAAGGCTGGGAAGACGGGACCCTTTTGATCGACGGGAACTTGGGCGGTGATGGCTACGGGATCGTCCCCATGACCTATGGATCTTTCAGTAAGTAGCCAGAGCTTCGGTTTCTTCTCATTCCTTTTTTTCTATTTTTATTAATATTATTATTATTTTTTGTGGTACTGACCTTTTCTTTCTCTCTTCGTTTCTGCAGATAAGAAATTGAACAAAAGGTACTTTGCCCCCAAAGACACAGTTGCACGACTCTCTGCTGCCTACAACTGCCCAGAACGGGACTGGAAGGATCTCTTCGATCCAAGCAGGAAAATCAACATTGCCTACGCTCATGTTCCTGTAGCCCAAGCTGCCGCTTATTCATCTCCAACTTCAGATATCCCCAGGGCCATCCCCATTCCTGCCTTTCATCGTGTTGTGGCATTTAGTCCTTCTGAGTCTGAGAGGGAGAAAGAGAAAAAAAACAAAGAAGAAAGAGAGAGGGAGGTAGAGCGGAAAGAGGCTGAAGAAAAAGACGCTCTGTTCCATTTTGCTCACGAATAATTGGAGATGTCGAAGCACCTTTGGAGCAACTTGTGGTGAACTATTGGTGGCAAGAGGAATGTTCGCTCGAGAATGGAATACACTAACTCCTCCCGTTGTGTCCCTAACACTGTTGTGCCACCAGAACCCGCTCGTGTTCCTACTCCAACTGGCCCTTCTGCCTCTGCATCTGAGGACATTCCAGTATGGGAAGAAGTTTCTCCTCCACCTCCCCCATCTTCTCAAAGGTTGGCTCCCACTTTTGTCGGTCCTTAGGGGATGCTCGGGGAGACTGACGTCTGGAGGTGACGGTGGTACACGGTGGCTCCATCCGTCCCTACTTCCCTGAGCTTCTTGAAGGATCCTCGTTCCTCGCACATCGTCGCGAAGGGTCAAGTCTGACATGGACACGAATGCCCTTCGCCAGATGTCCATTAACGACAAGGTCATCGGCTTTAGTCACACCCTGATGCAACTAACTTTTCTCTTACTTTGATTTGATCTCTTTGCTCTTTTCACTATTCTTTTACTAACACTCAGAGGATTTTTGCAGGCCGTGACGTATCACAATTGGCTTCAGGGGGCATTTACTTAACGGAGCTCAAGAAAGCAGGCTTTAGTAAGAAGGTGCGTGAGATAAACAAGTCCCATGGCATTGTCCTCACGGAAGGGGACCATCTGAGGAAGGTCGAGACAAAGGTCCAATGGGTTATCGCCCGTCTTACTAAAGAGTTGGATCCCTCCGTATTCAAGAGGGCGAGGTTGGAGAAATATTTGAAAGAGTCAGAGAAGGTTGCTGAAATCAATGGGGAGAACTTGTCCGTTGTCGAAGGGAATTTGGCTGAGGCTGAGGGGAAGTTGTCATCCACAGAGGCAGCTTTGGCTAAGGTTGGCAGTGGGAATCTGAACTTGAGGCCGAGTACTAGCCCGTTATTGATCAAGTTGAAGGCATGGCCTATAGTGCGGGTTACCGTGATGCCAAATCTGATAATGCTCCCCGAACGTCCCTTGTGACCTTCCCGACGACCCTGCCGAACCTTATCCGGGCATTCACGTTCCCACTTCTGACCCTCTTGCGGAGGCTACTCCCGAAGAGGAGTCTTAATTTAATTTTCTTTGCACTTTTCTTTTTCATGTATTTTTTACTTTCTTGTACTATAACTTTTTGGTAGATCTTCTTGTATTTTTCCAAAGTCAATGAGAAGATCTTTCCCGTTTCACTATTTATTTTATCAACTTTTCTTTTTAATACGCAAATGATTTTCTTCTTCTGCTTTCTTCTTTACTTTTCTCAAACACTTGGAAAAAGTTTAGCAAAAAACTTTCACTCAACGATAAATTTTCTCATTTATGTAGTTACCCGTTTTCCCATACCCGCTCCTATTTTTAAGTTGGCTCGAAGAATAGGATTTGTTTTGGTTGAAATACAACAGAGCGGGCTCGTTCCCGTTCAGTCGAGCCACTCATTTTTACAACTTTTTTGGCTCAATTTATTTGCCGTCCTGTTTCAAAGACATTCATTCTTCTTTTTTTCGCCTATCTTTAGAAGATTTTTTTTCTTTTGAGAGTAGGACTTATGAAATGCCCTTCTCAAGGACTCGCTCTCTTAATTTCTTTTGAGAGTAGGACTTATTGTTTGCTCATCTCAAGGTCTTATTCCCTTAATTCCTTCCGAGAGTAGGACTTATGAACTGTCCATCCCCAGCACTTATTGATGCCCTTAGTTCCTTATGGGAGTAGGACTTATGAACTACTCCTCCCAAGGACTTACGCCCTTATTTTCGTTGTTGTTAATAGAGATAAAGAGAGCTAACACCAAGATGTTTTATGTGGAAAAACCTTGCGGGAAAAAACAACGGGAATATGTTTACTATAATGTTCTTTATAACTTTAAACAAAGTGTTACTTTAGGTGGGCTGCATTCCACAGTTTGGCAGGTTCGTTCTTTCTTCTGCTTTCAAACGGAAGTAGCCGCTTTCCCCTATCCCTCTGATGATATATGGCCCTTCCCATGTTGGCCCAAGTTTTCCCTCTGTCTGAAAAATCTTTCTCAGGACTAGGTTTCCCCCTTTGAAATTCCCATTTCTGTACCTTCTTTTGGAAGTAAGATCTTCTTTTTTATTGTAATGGGCCATTTGGACCAAGGATGCCTCTTATCGTTCTTCCAATTCATCAAGGTTATTTCTGAGGAGTTCTCCAGTTTAGATCTCATAGTGGGGCTCCCAATTTTAACAGGAATCATCTCTTTTGTCTGTACGTTAAAGCAAATAGTGTTTCACCCATTGCCTCTCTAAGAGTTGTTATGTACGCCCATGGCACTGCTGGCAATTCTTCCACCCACTCCCCCTTGGTTAAATCTAGTTGTTTCTTCATATTATCGAGCATAATTTAGTTTGACCTTTCAACTTTTCTGTTTCCTTGTGGATAGTAGGGTGTAGAGAATCGATTAATGATCTTCAACTCCTCGCAAAAGGTTTTCACCATGTTTCTAGTGAACTGAAGTCCGTTGTCAGATATGAGGACCTGGGGGATTCCGTATCGGCATACTATGTTCTTCCATAGGAATCCTTTTACTTCTTCCTCACAAATTCTTCCATATGAACCCTTTACTTCTACCTCAATCTATTTGGTGAAGTAATCTGTTGTGAGCAACAAGAAGTGCTTCTGAGAAGGTGTCATAGGGAGTGATCCAATAATGGCTAGTGCCCACTGCATCTTGGTGCATCTTTGGCCAACAGCCTCTCGTGCATTACTTTATGTGCTAAAGATCTGCCCCTAGTATGATTTCCATATATTCCTTCGTATATTTCTGCTAATACATATTACGCTTCCTTCTCTCGTAGACACTTAAGGTACGAGCCTGTAAAGAATTTTTTACACAATAGTTCATTTATCAATGTGTGCATGGTGTTCCATTGTTGTAATTTCCCGCGAGAAGCCTGTCCTTTGGAAGTATTCCCTCTATAAGGTAGCATATTATGTCATCCTCCTAGATGGGTTCCCTTTCTACTTCAATGTCAGCTACGTTGTCCCATGAGAGCGAGACGCTTGATTTTTCCAGAATTGCAACGATGGTCCCAAGTTTACCAATGCGTTAGCGTGCCTGTTCTTGGTTCTCGAGATCTGTTGGATTTCGTAATTTTTTAATGTGCCTAAGAGGTCCTTCGCCTGTTGTATATTCTCTCGTTAGCTGTATATTCTCTCGTTAGTTTTATCATCCTTTCATCTTTAGCTGTATATTCTCTCATTACCTGTTTTACAATCAGCATTGAATCACATGATATTTTCGCATTTGTTACCTCATATTCCCATAGTAAGGCCACTCCCGCTATTAGTGCTTCATACTCAGTTTAATTGTTTGACGCGTTGAATCTGAAGGAGATTAAGTGCTCCAATGTTTCTCCAATGAGGTTTGTATTACCACCACTACTCATGCTCCTATATTATTTGAAGCACCATCAACGTATAGTTTCCTTGGCCTGTTCTCAATTCCTTTGTGAGGTTTCCTTTCACTTCTCCCTTAATGAAGTCGGCAATGAAGTCTGCTAATACATGCCTTTGATTGAGGTTCTGGGTTCGTAATAAATGTCATACTGGATTAACTCAATTGACCAATTTGCCATTCTCCCGCTTACTTTTGGAGAGTGCGTGAGACCCTTAACAGGTGAATCTGTCAACACTCTGATGCTATGTGCCTGAAAATAAGGTCTCCGTTTTCGTGCGACAGTCACAATGTCCAGCTCCAACTTCTCCATCCGTTTATGCCTTACCTCGGCTGCTACTAGGCTTTTACTGATGAAGTATATGGGTTTTTACTTTCTTTCTTCTTTCCTAATGAGTACGGCGCTGACGGCGACCACAAAAATGGCAACATATAGTAGGAGTTATACATCTGGTACAGACTTAGAGAGCAGAGGTGGTGTTGTCAGGTACTCCTTAATTCTACTGAGAGCTTCTTCACATTCTTCGTTCCACACTTCTGCAGAATTCTTTTTTGACATTTTAAAAAATGGTTTACACTTATCCGTAGATCTCGAGATGAATCTATTCAGGGCAGCCACCCTTCTCGTTAATCCATGTATCTCTCTTTAGGTCCTTGGAGATTTCATCTCCATAACTGCCTTCACTTGGTCTGGGTTCACTTCGATTCCCCGCTGCGTCACCAGGTGCCCGATGAACTTTCCTACAACTACCCCGAAAGTACATTTTTTTGGATGTAGCTTCATGGAGTTTTTTCTTAGAATTGTGAAGGCTTCTTCGAGGTCTCGAATATGGTCCTCCCATTTCTGGCTTTTCACCAACATGTCATTTACATAGACTTCCATGCTTTTCCTGATCTGTTCTCGGAAGACTTTGTTCACCGGCCTTTGATAGGTAACATATGCATTTTTTAGTCCAAAAGGCGTGACTTTATAATAATAGATACCATACTCGGTAATGAAGTATTTTTCTGGTCAAGTTGGAACATTTTTGCATGATTGTATTCAGAGTATGCGTCCATGAAGCTGAGTAGTTCGTGTCCCGAAATGGCATCAACCATCTTATCTATCATTGGCAGTGGGGATTCATATTTGGAACAAGCTTTGTTCAAAACAGTAAAATCCACACATATTCTCTACTCTATATTTTTCTTCCGTACCATTATCACGTTGCCCAGCCACTCTGGATAGTCCACTTCCCGAATGAAACCTACTGTCTAGAGCTTTTCAACTTCTTATTTGATTGTCTGATTCCATTTTGGGGCAAAGCTTATCTTCTTATGTTTTACTGGCTTTATAGCGGGATCCGTGTTCAGCCTATGACAGATGATTTCTTCGGGAATACCTGGCATCTCATGTGCCGTACTTGGGAACACACCCTTGTTTTCCCTCAGGAATTTCACTAACTTTTCTTTTCCACTTCTTTCGAGATAGGTACCAACATTTGTCATCTTCTAAGTTCCTCCCTCTAAGCACACAAGTTCAGTTTATTCCCTCGTCTCGTACCTCAGGTTATCTTGCCCGTTTTCCTGTAATTGCTATAAATCCTGGGTCGTTTACCTTCAGCCTTTTCCATAGCCTTCTTCTTGATGGATTCTAGAGCAGTCACGGAGTAGATACAGGCAGTGACTTGATCTCCCCTTATCATTTTAACTCTCTCTGGTGACGGGTATTTCAGTACTTGGTAGAAAGTTGAAGGGATGACTTTCATTTTGTGGAGCTAGGTTCTCCCTAAGATAGCGTTGTATGAGGACGATGTGCTCAGTATCATGAAATCAACCATATGGATGAAGGGGTCTGCATTCATCGAAAGAGCAAGGGTTCCCTCTGAGTGGTTGATGGCTCCGTTGAAACCTATCAACAACTGAGAAGTTCCTTGCAACTCTTGTTCTCCCATTGACATTTTCTCTACGGTCTCCTAGTATGAAGTGTTCACTGCACGCCAGTCGTCAACCAAGACCCTCCTCAGTAAGCAATTTTCAACTTATATTGAAATGATAAGAGCATCATTGTGATACTTGTCATGCTCCAAATCTAGATCATCAAACACCAATGGTGGTTTCCAGCTCACACTTGGGGATCCTTTTAGGAGCTTTTCCAGCATCGGCTTTTTACAGTATATCTTTCTTTCCTTCCTCGTGGTCCTTTCCTACTCTGTAAGCTCAATAACTGCATCGACAACCAGAAGATGTTGTTTCCCGTTGTCTCGTTTATCTTCCTCATGATTGTCTTTTACAACTTTCTTTTTTTTCTCTTCTTTCTTCATGAATTGACAGAGGTACCCATATTTTATTAATTGCTCAATGTAGTCTTTATGTTGAAAACAGTCCCTTGTATAATGCTCGTTGCTCTTACGAAATGAGGAGTATTGGTCTTTATTCTTGTAGCTGGGCTCTTTTGTGATTGGGGCTGACCTTTTTAACCAAGGCTTATCTTTGATCATGTCCAGTCCATTCAGTGTACTCTGTCTAAGTCCCGCCTTTGGTACCCCGTTCTTTCCTGCTTGCTATTTCCCCAGTCTTCTCTTTCCACTTCGTTAAACTTTCTTCTTTTAGGTCTCGAACTTCTTTCCCGTTCTCTAGACTCATCAGTCTTCCGTTCAGCCACTTTCAGCAGGCTTGTTTTCTTCTATTCTAGAGAGATGTAGGCTTGAGCCCATTGAAAGATTTCTACCATGGACAACTGTTTCACATAGGATATATCTTCCAAACATGGGTGAGTTTGGGTCTAACCCCCATCTGAAGGCCAGTCTGGTAACTCAATCATCGTCCTTAAATGTATGGGTGTATTTCCATAGCGACTTCCCTCTCTTGGTGAAAATTGTCAAAAGATATTCTGTCTTCCATGACTGCTCGATAGTTAGAGTATTGTTCTAGAAAGACAGAGTACATAACAACAAAATTAGTAATTGAATGCATAAGACGGTTATAGCTACTCCGTCCAGGCTGGTGGGGAACATCCTACACATCAGTTTGCTATCGTGTTAATATAGCACCATTATTTGTCTGTACCACTTGAGGTGGTCTATGGAATATATTTTCCCCTCGTAACATTTAAATTTGGGGGTCACAAATTTTTTGGGTAAGGGTGCCATCAAGATTTTGGGGCTTAACAGAGTATGTGTAGGGGATTCGAGGTTGGTCTTTCACGTACTTCCTAGGTTTCTCATCTCCATCATTTTTCGCTCTAGTAATTCTTCCACCGTGTCTTTCATTATGATCCAGGACTAACGAGCTTTTCCCATAGCCTTTTTCATGTGATTTTGGGATTATACTTCTACTTCCTCCTTTTGTACGTTTCTATTATTCTTGTGGTTCTCCTGCCTTACGTCTTTATCGTTGCCCCCCAAGTGGATTTCTCGTTACTCGTTATTCACTCTTTGACTGACTTCGGCATGTGTACTTGTCAGGTCTTGCTGAAGCGTGTTGATTTGGTCATGCATGGTCTTCCATGCCTTACACAACGCGTTCTTGATCCTTCTTTCCATTTCCTGCATCCCATTTATGATTATCTGCATCATTTTTGTCGATGGGATTGGTTGATCAACATGATCGTCTCCATTTCTGGTCCCGTTACCCTCATTTAGGGCTGCATTTAATATGGTTCTAGGCATATTTGATGTTTCTGGGGTGAATTTCTTGAGCTTTTCTCTCCACTCTCAATAAAAGCACAAATAATATAAAAAGGTATTTTCCCATACCAATAGAGTCGCAGTAATTACCCATGAAAAATGATGAAAGGGTTAGAGAGTGAGAGAGAGTGTAGTAAATGCTTTGAGTATCAGTTTTGTTGTATTGCCCCCATTTTCTCATTTTCTCATCCATTACACGAGCGCTTATAAAAGTCTCAATTTAACAATAAAATAATAAAAGGAAGGGAATGATCCCCCTCTTCTCAATGTTTTCAAGGGTTTTATCATATTTATAGGATCTCGCCCATACTTATGAGATTTATTGTCAGGCGTGGTCCCCCTTCATTTCATCTACTCCCTTCAGTTGTCTCATCCCTCTGTCTTTCAAATGCCAATTCAGCCGCTGCCACGTGAGTATCTCTCGTGATTAAAATCCCCTTCTCCCCGTTCTCGTACGGTAGAGATCTATTCACTGCCTCTTGATCGATCATTTCCCTCCACGCGGCTCAGTGTAGATTTTCTACATGTTCAGTAGAAAATGTTCTCCATGGAAGGGGATAATGCTATCTCTACGTAGGGTTTTTAGTCCCCCAAATGAAGGAGAATGCCTCATTTTATAGGTGACACAATGGGGAACCATCATAACTAATTGTGTTGAGGCGGGAGGAAAGATCTCACGCGTCCCCAAGCACAAATGTTACATGAAACTCGCAAAGTGGTCGCGATCCAGGGCAACTTCGGGAGAATGAATCTAACCGATAGGGCTTAGGGGTGACATCCACCTTAAAGTGAGTCCTTAAGACTAAACCCCTTCTTACCAATGAGGGGTTCACACCATGGGAAACGATACCCCAAGGGGACTGCACCCCATAAGAGACAACATCCCATGGGGACTGCACCCCATGATAGACGACACCCCATGTGGTGGCACTTCACGATAGGTCAGTGTTGGAAAAATCATCCTCATATACATAGTTAATCTAGAACTCTCAAACAACACATCTTATGTCTAGAGCGTGGGAGAAGATCTCAATCATCCGTGAACTAAAGGGATCATGATCCCTTGTTTTAATATGAATAGTGGAAATCATGCATGCGAAACTTAAACCAGTGATTTATTTTCATAATCAAGATACAATTTTTTTAAATAAAATATACTATAACAAACCCTTTTATAAATGAAATTGATTAATAAATAATTAACTAAAAATCTCCCATATTAGAGTGAATCCTAAATGAATGGAAACTTAGGAAAGTAGGTAAAAAAAATTGTAACATATTGTACCATAGAAGTATATATATACACGGTGGAGTCTGTGTAAAGTGGAAAAACTTAAATTATTTTTGGATCATTTCTTATGGGTTTAGAGGATATAAACTAAGGATATATTTGACCTTGTGTATGGTACATGCCATGTACAATTGTACCCTAAAACTTTCCAAATATAAATATAAATGTATATATATATATATATTGAAGAAAAATAAAGTCTTTTAAAAAAGGAAACATTTTATTACATATCAAAGACAAAGTTCAGATACAAACGCTTTAGAAACTGAATCAAATCATTTGATATAAATATAAATATTAGATATGATAAGTAAAAACCTACTAACGTCTAGGGAAATAATCGTACGTGTAAATAGTACATAAATATAGATCACAATTGGTTCGTTCCACAAATCCTCCACCATCCACATCTGACCCGACCAACTAGCACCGTAAAAACATATATGTAAAAAGAACAAGACAACCTCGAACAAATCTGAAAACTCGGTTGTGACCGACGTAAAATAGGTCATTCAACCTTCATAAAAGTCAGATCTAAAGAGAAAAAACTACCACAGAAATAGAGATCCGGTGGGCCAAAGTCTACACAACTGGTAGACACAAAAAACTTCCAAAATGGAAGACCACTGCATGACGCAGCGGACAGACCCAAAGGATAGAGATAAACAAAATGAAAGGGAGGAAATGGGGATGAAAGGGAAGCAAAGAGGGGCATCAGAGGTAGGGAAAATGGATGAAAGGGAAGCAGAGAGGGAGGTAGAGGGGAAGAAAAACACGGAGAAGACAAAGAGAATGGAGGAAAAGAAGCAAAAAAACAAAGATTGTAGAGAAGAAACAAGGAAGAAATTCAAAAGAGAGCTACGGTAGGGCCAATGAGCTCTCCCGTGACAGGCGACCGGAAAAAATGGGGGGCAGAGGGTTTTTGAGTGCAAGAGAGAGAAGACAAATAAAGTCGAGAGATGTCATTTTTTATGTTTCATGTATCTTATTTTATTTTCATTGTAAGTGATAAAAATGTACATCTCTATTATGATACCTTTAACTCGTGTTAATTACTTTTTTCGCAAGGAATTAAAAATTTACAAGAATTAAACTCTTGATCACATAGAGTCAAGAAAACTTGTAATTTGAGTAAATTACATGAAATGTTGCAGGGTAGAGAGAGGGTCAGAGAGAGATATATATAGAGAGAAACGCAGTACAATAGTCTAGAGTAATATATCGTGGATACAGTTAACAAAAAAGACATGATTAGGGGAATGGAGACATAGTGATTTGACATATCGACTCATGTTGTAAAAACTGATGAGGGGAAGATCCTCTCCAATCTTTAGTATGACTGAAGCCCTACTTCTAAAAAGCCATCTCTCTCTCTCTCTCTCTCTCTCTATGACAACATCTTCATTATCATCCATCTGATAGAGCATTGTAAATTGAAAAATCCTTTCCTTTTAACTTAAATAGTCTGACCTAACTGACTCTCATAACATAATACCAGAAGGCCTCTTTGATTTGGTTGGCTTAAAATGGTAACAACCCCCAACTAGTAAAAACAAACTGACCCTAAACAGCAAAAGTGTTGTTAGACTCATTCAAAACAGCTTTTCTCTGTTTCGTTGTCCCGTAATTTCTTACTAGCCATCCTAGTTTTTTTCTAGCTTCTTTTGTTCTCCCTCCTCTTTTAAAATAATTTCTCACTCTTTTTCTTTTGGGCTACTTTCTAGCTCAAATTTTGTAATCATGGTAGACCTCAAACGAATAAATACATATCAAAAGAAATGAAAACCCACATTGAACGGAGCATAAAAATGTAAAATACTGAAGCTATGCATATCCTGTCCAGTAAAATAGTTTTGGAGAGAATATGTGTTTAGTCATTTTACACTCACGAAGTGCCGTCTTAGCTCAGCTGGTAGAGCGCGTGGCTTTTAACCACGTGGTCGTGGGTTCGATTCCCACAGACGGCGTTTGCTTGAAGACTGTTTTAAGTTTATTTTTGAAAATATTCGAGTCCCTGATAGTTTAGGCCCAAATCCAGCTTGAAGCCCACGAACTTATTTTATCTCCCTCTCTTTCTAGAATGAAATTAAGTTTTTTTTTGTCAAAATATTATTTTGCGTTCGTTTGTAAACGTACAATTTTGACAACAAAAGAAAACGTACAATCCTTCCTTAGCCAATGCATAGGGGTTAGAATTCTATAGTGTTCAAGCAAATATGAAGTAATCCTGTTCGATTATTTTAAACCGCTCAATAAAAAGTTCTCTATTCGCATCGCAGTTATCAACACTGTTTCAACATTTTACTAATACCAACTTGACAAACAAGAAGCACCAAACACCATCTGCTGGTGAATTGGGCATGGCATAAAATCTTGAGCCTACTACAAGGCAAATTGACAACCGGCTTGTAGAATGCTTTTCTCTTTTGATTTATGGAACAAGCTTGTAGGATTCCCAAATTCATGGACCGACTAAATTAATGCATTAGGTACATATTCTCATTTCAATTTCAAAATCTCCAAACCTCTTTCGTATTAGGTTCTGGCACATTGTTTTTAAAATTTGGAATATCTTAAAGAACTAGTTTACAGAACACATTTCTATCTCATCAAAACATTTTTCACAATATTTACAAGAAAAAGTTACAATAAGACATTCTTTCTAAAATAAAAACTGAAATTTAGACCTTAAATTTTTTTTAACGAAATTCTATTTAGATTTTGAGCAGAGGGTATAAAAAAATTCTTGAAATTTATAAAAGGTGTATGTGCGTCATCAAATAATATAAATGACTATTAAATATTCGCTACTCCAAGAGTACCAGAAAATTTTTCCTTTCTTGAGTTCCAATTATATGTTTTAACGCTTATGTTTTGTTCGTGTTTAAAAGCTTGTTTAGAGTTCTTTGGTCCCATCTTCTTTCTTGTTTGGCTTTTTTTAGAGACATGCACACAAAATATATAAATGAAAGTTGATATTTCATCACTATTCGCCTGCATCTTCAAGTGGAAGTAATCATAGGGGGCTCGGGTCTAAGGTATGCCTTCCTTTATCATTGGTATAAGAGATTCTCCTGCAGAGAGCCGAATGAGAACACGTCCAGTTCGGAGGGTGGGAGTCACAATATCCTAGAGGGATGCCCTTGAAAACATGTGACATCCCATACCATCCATCTGTGCTAAGAAATGTTATATGTATAAGGGCTAGATTTCATCCGTCTCAACAGTTAGTGTTTATGAGGCCGTTAAATCCAATTCATCTAGTCCAAGGGTCAACTAGATAAATTAAAAAAAAAAGTCAACGAGATTCTGCTTGGATGTATATTGATAGTCTATTATAGAATAGAAGATTTTGATGTTTTCAACTCTAGTCGGAAGCTAATTGGAGCATTTTGTGGCCCTTTATTCATGCTTTTTAATCTTCCTTTGTGTCTAGACCATTGAGGAAGAATATTTTCTCTTCATGTTGACTGAGTTAATTCTCTTTTTCAGTACCAATCTAATTATAGAGTTTGAAAAAAGATGCTCCATTACATATTTGATAATTCAAAAAAATATTCTGAAACACTGAAATTTTTTAAAGTTATTTAGCTATTACGTGTGAATTTTTTCCGAATGATAAGTACAATGTCGCATTATCATATTTGATGAAACTTAGAAATTAACATAAAAAAAAAACAAGAAAACTTGATTTATCATATTACCAAACAAAAAAAACACCAAAATTACCTTATAGTATATAGTAGAAAGTAACATATCTTCTATAACAAGAGCTGCGGGCTACATGTTTGTTCCTCTGCAGGCTGCAGCCACTTCAGCCCCTTTTCACTCACCCATTATGCATTATAAAGACATACAGCCAGTCACTTCCCATTCCACATATTCTATCATTTTCCCGGGAAAATAAGAGGGAAAATGAAGGCGGGAAGCTTTTTATTTTCTGTGAGGGAAAATCAGGCGCGGAAATTCTTGCCCGAGAAAGTCTGACCGAAATTCCAATTGGCTGGTGCCACGTTTAACGAAGTGGAGGTGCGTTTGTCACTGCCTGTGACCCTGAATGAAAGGGACTGGCCCACTAGAGGGGCGTTGGATTGCCAATTCTGTCCCCAGTTGCGGCTCATGCTCATCCACCCTGTGTTTGATCCTTTAATGCTCGCCTTCACTATATCTCCTGCACCCGCGACGTTTGTGATCAAAACCAGGTTGAAGTAACGGAAGCCGTTGATTGTGAATCTGATTCCGCCTTGCTTTCTGCATGGGACCCTGCACCATATTTTGAAAACGCGGTAAGTATAAATAGTTTATCTTTGGGGAGTAAGATGCAATTATGAAAAGTTAAGGAGAAGTAGAAAAAATATGCTTTGGTAGACATATTTTTCCGGAAATTAATCAATTTGGTCATCTTCTAATTTCACAGTTGACCATAGTATTTTGAAATTATTTCATTTTCATCCTCTTATATTTCCCCTGCTTTCTATGTAGCCAAACAGAGTAATGGAATTTGGAAATAGAAGGCGAATAAAATGAGTATAACTAAACAATTGTGACCCAGAATAACAGAGAGAAGTCCACAAACCATCAAAGCCACGAGGATTCAAGAAGAAAAGCACACTCACCGGCGGTAGGCAACGGGGACGATCCCAGCGCGGTATTCAGCAATTTTGAGAAACATGGGCATGGCGAGGTCGAAATGTTGGCGGGGAGGGTTGCACCATCCGCCATTGTCGTTAGGAAGAGCGTAGTTGGGAGGGCAGAAGTTAGTGGCGGTGATTAAGATGGAAGGACTACCAGGGTGGCACCATCTTGGGTCGTTCGCGCATTTAAGCTCGAAGCAGGCACCGCAGGTTAAACCACTGTTAAATAGAGCCGTGCTCAATGCCGCTGTGTTCACTCCGTAGCCTTGGCTGTACAGATTCCCATACCCACAAGCACCACCTGCACACCCAAGAAAAAAGTGAACTCCCAAAATCTAAGCGATCAAAAGTAATGGATTAACTTCAGAATAATTTATTACAGCAGTTTATTATGCCTTATTATCTAGGACTAAAGTGTGTTACAGCTGATTAAACAGATTCTAAGAAAAGAAATTAATGAGGTAGATAAGGGAATACCCATAGTTCCAGATGCGTCACTGCCGCCGTAGAAGGTAGCATGTGCGCTCTGCCATGACCCCCCGGTGTAAACTCCTGGGATTCTAGCATTGGCACTGGCGAAAATCGATGCCACTAAACCAATGTAGAGAATTCCCACAGTAGCAGCCATCGAGGGAGGGGAGAGAGAGAGAGAGGTTTTGTTGGGATGGGATGAGATGGGGCGAATGAAAGCAGGAGGAAGTGGGGTACTTAAAGGACGCAAGGGAATGGACGGAAGTGGGAGGGAATCGTCAGGCACTGTTTGTGAACGTTACCTTGTCAATCAATGCCATTTGCCCTTCTTTTCCTCCCAGAAAATATTGAATTCCATCTATATTATTCTAACTGGTCTAAATTAACGTATTCAACTAATTTAAAAAATATATATAATTTTATCATTTATAATACTAAAAAAATTATATTGTCATTTGAATAGTATAAAAAATAATTTTATTTCATTAATTTATCATATTATTAAAAACAATTATATCATATTAAAAAATTCTCGTAATCAAAATATATTAATGTATTCTATAAATTCATTTATATAAAATTTCATGTTACAAATAACATAAATAATATAAAATATTTAATTTATAAATTTATAATGAACAATTATTATTGACTTATAAATTGAATATTTGTTATAAAAGATCCTAAAATTAATATACGGATGTTCACAACTTTTATTATATAAGATTATCAAAATATTCTATTTACTTACTACAAACAAATTATTATTCAATAAAAAATAAAATATTATCAAATGAATTAAATGAGAAAATATGTGAAATGTTTAATTTGTGCTATATTTTAATAGACTTTAAAAGGTAAAAATGAGAATCAAAAGTTTCTCCCCTTTAAACATATTTTAATATAGCATAGATTAATTCATATTTAACTTTAAAAAAATAATAATTGATATTTCAACTATTTATAAATCATCAAATTTTTTAATCAGTAATATATAAATTTATGAATAAAATTTAATTTAAAATTTGACAGTCTCGCATTACTATTAGAAATTTAGTGCTCTTTTACATTGTTTGATATTACGGATGTAATGGTTTAATTCCAATATTCTATCCATTACATTTTAAGACTCATGCAAGTAAATTATTGAAAATTTTATCCTTTTAATTCAGCCCATAAAAAATAATTAAAGAGTAAATTTGGAACCTGATAGTTATAATGGAAAAAAAGAAAGAATTGTTCTATTGTTTCTATTCTTCGAAATATGAAAAGTAAGACAATAATAAGATTAATTATAGTCGTTAAATAATTTATTTCCAATAATTTCAAATTCAGTTTGCTTTGACGTTTTATACCTTCCCATTTTTCAATATTCAACTATAAATCATATACTTCATTTCACAAGTTTTTTAATAGCCAAAATTAAATAATTTGTAGTGTATTTCTCAAGTCATTTCTTCCTTTATTTATCAAAAACATGTCTTTTGCTATTGATAAAATCACTTTTTTCCCCTTTGAGTGTGAATGGGTCACTAGTTCAGTCAAGAATATGAATTTGAGTGCATGTGCATCACAAATGGGCACTTCATCATGTTAATTTTGTTTGATCAGAGCAATCAACTTGCATGTTCCGACTACAAAAAGCACATGCATCTTATTTAATGGCAGTTCATTAATTTCTAGGGAAAACCAAGCTTTCGTTTCACACTTATTAGAACATTCTTCATTCTTTTTGAACCCAATGCATATTGGAAACGCATCTTAAGGCAAAATGGAGTTCCAAAATCAACAAATTAGCTTACTTGTAAGGTAATTAAGGACGCTCCTTCTATTTTTAAACACACTAAACCATTTCATTTCTCCAACGGGTATATTTCATCGTGGTCGTTGTGATTATCTTGATATATACTACCTCTTTGGCGGTAAAGTAGTTCTTCGTAATTGTATATATTCTCAACTAGAATATATCATGTCCCGTGTGTCCTAGAACCTAGAAGAGGATAACTCTCCAAGTACAAGGCTTTCACCACTTCGTATCTATACATTTCTCAACCAAAATATTAAAAGAATCAACGAAGCGAAAAATACACGATCTTGAAAAATTCAAAAAGTAACTTATTTATACGAACTAGGAAAAAATACTTTTTTTTAAGCGTGGCGATCGAAATTCAAAATCTCATAATTTTCCTGACTATTTCTCGAACCGTCAACTAAAATCACGAACGGGTGGACACTTGAAAATCAAATCACAAAACTATTTCATCATTTTTACTTACAAATTTTGTTCGGCCAAAATCATTTTTTGATTCTCGAGAAAAAAATTCTACAAAGAAGGAAGTTATAAAAATTAAGAAAAAACAACTCTTCATAAATGGGACTGATAACCCATTTAAAAAGAAAATGTAATTTAACTCAACTTGTTATACATCACAAGTCTACATGACATAATTGGATTGATGCATCTTAATAAGTTAAAAAACTATAACCAATTTACTTTTGTCATATAAACCTATGATGCATCACAAGTTAGGCCAAATAGCATTGCTACATTCAAAAAGAATACAACGGTTGTAAATTTCATTCTCAACCGTATGTTTTTTTTTCAACTTAAATTTAATCAAATAAAATAAAATTAATTAATTTTAATTAACTTGTTGGTCCTTTTAGAATAAAAACTGAGCTAGTTTGACCGCTTGGTTGACTATAAGTTGTTCACCTTAAACCACTTGATTATTAAACAAGTCCTATCATAACGTAACCCAAATATGAGGTTAGTAAGGGGACCATAAAGATAAAAATACATTGACTACATAATTAATAAACTTTATCGATTAAACTCATAATCGAATTTATTAATTAGTAATTATGATTAACTCCACTATAAAATCATAATTGAACTCCAAGTGTATTTTATATTACTCAACGTAACAATCATTGACTTATTATTCATTATGTAATGCCCCTCCATAATATAGTACCATGCATAATTAGGTTAATTACTATCGACTTAATATTTATACACATTTGTATTCTTAGATTCTAAATTCATCATACCAGTCAACTATGATAATTTTCATACTTGACGTCTCAAGTAAAATTAGCAAATCTCTATTACTCCACTAGAGATACTAAGCGCTTAGTTTACTGTGACCACATAAATGAATTACCTAAGAGGTACTATGTCACTTAATTAAAAGTGTCTACGAATTCTACTATTGAGAATCTATGGACTCACTATCTAATAACTCACTCATCCAACATACGAAATATGTTGACTCATAGAGTCACATTTTTAATAGATAAGAAACAACTAAGTTATTAAATATGAGCTTATAACTCTTGAGAGCACTCATAAAATAATAGCAACGAGTCTTAATTTTATTTGATAGTATTTTACAGAAAATCATACTCATAAGTCCTTTCAATGCATTCCAAATGCACTAGTACATTAACTAGGTACTCTACCTAGTGACCAAGATAAGTCACTCTACATAATAGAGTTAACGTATTACAGTCTTTTCTTAGTAGATCGCCCAGCTTTACTAGACTGTGAAATTAAGTATTTATAAGTCATAAAGGATTATTCGTTAAATAGATTGTTCTCATGAGCTAAACTACATAGGACTCATAACCTAGTACTATTATGTTTGTGGAGCTTTTACAAGAATGTATTGCACATAATATAAGAATAAATTTTTTATTATTAATCAAAATTAAATGTCTTAAAAAATATAATAGAATTTTAGTGTTTTTAGGACATAATCCTAACAAATACATCATGTCATGTGTCTAGTTGAGAGTTGCCCAACAAATATGTGTTCCAAGAAGCTTTCGGTTCTTTTGTTCTTCTTTACTTCTTCACTTGGTATCAAAGATGAACCATAGCCAAATGGCTACTGATGTAAGCAAAGATCCCGCCATGAAAGATTCAGTAGAATCAACTATTGTGAAAGACTCGACAGTGGAGAGCACGACAGAGAAATGAAACAATCCCCTTGTAAACAAAGATGCAAGCCTATGCGACTCACCTCGTGCAGTCCAAGCAAGTCAGAAACCAATAGCTCAGTCAGGTAACCCACTTGGGTCATATTGTTCAGTGAAGTTTAATCACGAGAACTATCTTCTATGGAAAAGTTTTGTCTCGCATATAATATGTGGGAACAAAATGTAAGGTTTTATCATTGGGACAAAGAAATGTCCTCCAGAGTTTGTTGTCATCAACACTGAAGAAGAGAATGATGATGAAGTTGTAGAGAATCTTGAATATGAAAGCTGGATAATACATGACCAGATCCTACTCGCCTGGCTGTATAATTCCATTGAACCAGATGTTGCCGTAAAAGTCATGGGCAGTGAAACTTCAAAACAACTCTAGAAGGCAATCAAAGACCTATTTGGGGTAAAGACTAAGTCTAATATAGTTTATTACAAGAGAAAGTTTCAGAAACTACAAAAAGGAGGAATAAAGATGTCTGATTATCTAAAACATGCTAAAGGCCTTGCTGATAACCTAGCCTTTACTGGTAGGCCAGTTGATTTAGAAAACTTAGTGTCTTAAGTTCTAACTGGACTTGACTCTTATGAATATAATCTTATTGTGTGTCAAATCTATGAAAGGGAAGAGATAAGTTGGATAGATTTACAAGCTAAACTTTTGAGTTATGAGAAAAGGTTTGAGCAAATGAATGCATGCATTGCATCAATCAACCTTGGACATGTTACTGTAAATTATGCATCAGTAAAAAGGGCTTCACACGGAAGTCAGAACAGAGTTCAAAACAACTACCAAAACAGAAACTATGCTACACTTCTGTTGGTCAATCTTCTCACCAAAATCAGGGCAGATCTTCAATTACTTATGGTGGTAGAGGGATGTGATCAAGGGGTAGAACAAGTAGAAACAACAACTCAAGACCAATTTGCCAAGTTTTTGGTAGAATTGTTCATACAGCTGTCAAATGCTATTACAGGTATGATAACAACTACATGGGAAACCCACCTGACCAAAACAGGAGCAAAAATGGAACTAATCCCAACTCATCTTACATTGCAACCTCAAAAATAGTGGCAGACCATACATGGTATGTAGATAGTGGAGCAAGCTGCCATGTTATTGATGATCCAAATCACATTGAACAAAAGACTGAATATACTGGTAAGAATAAACTTACTGTTAGTGATGGTAGTCAATTGAAAATTGCTCACGTTAGTAATCACTAATGTACACTCCAAAACTCTGAAAAAGTTTTATTCCTGAAAGATATGTTGCATGTTCCTGGTAATAAAAAGAGGTTGCTTAGTGTATCTCAACTCGCCGCTTATAATGATATAACTGTGAATTTGACTCTTGTGGTTATGATATTAAGGACAATGCAACATGAATGGTTTTGCTCAAAGGGAAGCTTAAATGTGGCTTGTATCAGCTTTATCTATTAAGCATCAAACCTCATACCTCATCACAACTAAGAAATCCCAGCCAAGATCTTAATCAATAGTCCTTTTGTAACTCTGTTCAGTGAGTTGAGTCCATGTTAGTCAGTCTAGTCAGTGCCAGTCTTTAAGTTCTCTAAGTCAGATGTAGCATTGAAGGTTAGGCCATCCTTCAAGTAGGGTCATGAATCAGGTCTTGAAAGATTATAATCAGAAAGTTAAACTCAATGACAATTTGAACTTTTGTGTTGCTTGTCAATTTGGAAAATCACATCTGCTGCCTTTTTAATCCTCCATCTCTCATGCCACTTCACCTTTAGAACTCATTCATACTACAGTATGTACACTTGGCTGTTTCCCTTGAAGAATAAATCTGATGCACATAAGACCTTCATTCATTTTAAGACTCCAGTGGAAAATCAGTTGGAGAGAAAAATTAAATGTCTTCAATCTGATATGGTGGGAGAATACCTAAGTTTTGTAGACTATGTCAAGCAACATAGGATCATTTTTAGGCACTCTTGTCCTTATACCTCAGCTCAAAATGACAGAGCTAAGTGGAAACACAAACATATTGTTGTGGGAACCTTGCAATACCTAACCAATACTAGACCAGGCATCTCTTTTGTCATTAACAGATTGAGTCAATACATTCAAAACCCCACAAGCGCTTACTGGCAGGGAGTCAAAAAAGTCATTAGGTATCTAAAAGGGACTAGAAAGAGATAAAGCTGCACATTAAGCCTAGCAATAATCTGACACTTCAAGGCTTTTTGGATGCAGACTGGGCTTGCAGCCAGGATAATAGGAGAAGCACAACCGGATATTGTGTTTACTTTGGAGACACTTTGGTGTCATGGTCTTCAATAACACATGGTTCCCAGGTCTAGTGTTGAGTCTGAATACAATATCCTACCTCAGGTATCTTGTGAAATTGCCTGGCTTGAATCCCTTCTTGCAGAAATCTCTTTCAAATGTCACACTATTCCTATTACATGGTGTGACAACATGAGTGCAAGTGCTCTTTCTGCAAACCCCGTTTACCATGCTAGGACAAAGCACATAGAGATTGATATGTATTTTATGAGGGATAAAGTTCTAGTTAAGCAACTGAAGGTGAGATATATACCTACCAACGATCAAATTGCAGACTGCTTGACTAAGCCATTATCAAGCAACAAATTTTCTCATTTCAGAGCCAAGCTTGGAGTAGTTTCAAGACCTCTACCACTCACGAGCTTGCAGGGAAGTGTTGAGACAATAAATACTTCATATTAATTATTCTTGGGCTGCTAATCAATAATGCTCTCTTGTGTATTAAAGAGGCCCATGATGTTAGGCCATTTGTTCTAGTTATAAGCCCTACACGTGTGTTTTTATTTTGTTTATGGTTTATGTTGTTGTCTTTATTACACTATAAATAGAAGCACTTCCCTTTCAGCTAATGCTTAAGCTAGCTTAGTGTTGTCCAACAAACCTGTGCTCCAAGAAGCTTTTCGTTCTTCTCTTCTTTTTTACTTCTTCACTCAATAATCATATATGCAATATAATAAGGTGTGAACAACGTCGTGTTTTATTCCAATCACTTATGAACATTTTTTATCAATGTAAAAATCTAAAATGTAAGGTGGTCTAGTACGGTCTCCAACCCCTCCTTATGGTGCAATCAAATTAATAGGGACAACAAGAAATCAAAAGCTATAAATCAGTAAAATCACAATTTTAAGAAGTTTTTTTAATTAAGAAATGTAGGAATTTTTGGAAGCTAATTCATAGGTGTAGTGTCACGTCAAAGTCACACTTTAACTCTATTTACACAAACGTAATTATATGTTTTTATGAGTATTGCCCAAATTTAGAAAACAAAACATATAAATAAAAACTAAAGGGAAGAAACCCCAAATGTATGCGCCTAAAAAGGGTCAGATTGGCATGTGAATTGAAGTTATTGTTTCGGTTGCCTCTTCCTTCATGTAGATATATAGATATATAGTCCAGCTGCAACTCTACCCCTTTCTTGTCTAACCCACCTCCATGTGCCTTCACTTATTGCCCATCTCTCTCTCTCACATGAATGTAAAAGATCACTTAGTTTAATAAATTTGTTGTTTAAAATGAGAAGTCTCTCAGAGTAAAGAGTGAGATGCATATACTAGTGGTAATTTACCACAAACTAGTTATCGTTCTCTTTTAAATTTTATCGTAGATGTGATTTTGACTATCATATC
The DNA here is from genome assembly GCA_003255025.1 of Datisca glomerata. Lineage (NCBI taxonomy): Eukaryota > Viridiplantae > Streptophyta > Magnoliopsida > Cucurbitales > Datiscaceae > Datisca > Datisca glomerata. The sequence continues at coordinate 711,909 of QANY01004575.1, read as the reverse complement.
TTATATGTTTTCTTTGATTTCTGAAAATATATATCAATTAAAATTGCGTGTTCATGATAAAATGTATATAAAAAGTCGTTTGATATATTTAGTTGTACAAGATAATCTATAAAATAAGGAATAATAATTTAGAATTACTATTTTTGATATACATATAATTGTATATGGTAAACCTGTGAATAACTCGAAGTTACGTAAATGTCATTTATTTTTATGCACAAAATTGTGATGTAAAATTTTATATATAGATTTGAAATTTAATAACAAATAATATTAAAGTAATTTAAATTCTTTTTAGTACACTAAAATCTAATAAAATTTTGACTACCAATATAGTCATATATGATTGGTATTAAATTAATCGACTTTATAATATAATTTTTAATTATGCTATGAAAGAGATCAAATAACGTAAAGTCCTTTCCAGGAATGGCATGGATGTATTTTTTGGGGACCATACTCGCCATGCTCTGATAAATATGGACAATTCAATTACCTATCTAGGAGGTAAATTTGAATTACTTGCCCACTAGGACGGTAAGAATTACTCTAAACAAAAATTGATAATTCAATTACTAGATGATTATCATCTTTGATAGAGATGTGTGACGTAGCCTAAAAGCATCGTACAACATTTTGATGTTTTTCATTGACTAAAAACTTAATTTCGTCAAATTAATAATTATGGTGCTTAAAACATAAAATATTGACGTAGCATATGTTGATGGCAGCCAATAAGTTATTGGTGAAATTCCGGTAAAACATATGGATGGTTATCCATGGTGGAAACAATATGATGGGGATTGTTGATCATGCACACATGAGTTGTTGAAAGAGATTAATGGTTAGTTTATAAGTGTAAGAGAAATGCACACTCAAAATATAGCTTTGAGATTGAGAATACACAATATATATCACTCAACATTAGTATCACATCCATTTAGCCATCAAGTCTCAAAACATAATACAGTTTGAAGCAAGTAGTTGATGATCTGACCACCCGTGGCTCATGTTTGACGCAATAGATTGTTGAGGAGGTTAGCCCACAATTCTTAACCTTATCCGACTGGAACATCGATAATTATCCGACTCAAGACTTGATACGTGATGGAGAGAATATTAAGATGATCTCACGTCCCTTTTAGTAAACGGCTAGTTGTTAGTGTATAATTGCGACTGAAAGCTCACCTCATAAGCTATATTTGACTGTTTAGAAATGCCTAATATCACTTAATAGTATCATGTCGCTCATTATTTTCTATAAACTCACAATATAAGTTATCTTAGGCTAATCACAAGCTAAGTACAACCACATTGTAATGGCATCGAGCACAGTGAGTAGACTATATTTAAACTAATACCACCCCGAAAGTTCCTAATTTATGTACCAATGTATTGTGTACAATGTACATCCACAATAGTCCATGTGTATCCATCCATGTGTCAAGTAGGGACATGTGTTGCTTCACGTGGACCACACTAAGTGGAAGTTCTTATCCACGTCGGATGAAGTGAGTTTAATTTCACCAGTTTAATCAACCGTGTGCATGCCCATTAAAATGAAAGGTATTGATGTGGTTAGAGTGGGTCCCATTCGACTAATAAATCAGTGACACGTAGTCATAAGCATCAGAAAGTCCAACTCATTCCACCAACCAGATCAATCGTATCAGCCACATCAGCATCCCTAAATGAGGGGTTTGACTCAACCATTTATCACCAACCATGCATGCCAATACATGTGAACGTGCCCTCTACCACTTAATAATGCCCAAGCTGTTGATCATTTGCATGTGATTTCATTTCCTTTCCTCAATAATTACTTATTATTATTTGGTTGATTAAATAATTGCTCGTTTAATTAAAAAATTATTGAGAAATATTAATTAAGTGGGAAATCTTGTATAGCTTATCACCCCACGGCTGTACTGATCTGTACCATATTGCTTCACAAGTATTAATTTAAAGCATTAAAAGTCAAATATATATTCCTTCGAAGACTTGCAACAATCTAATTAATATAAGACAAAGTCAACAATACAATATATAATCAATCATCATATCCATAAAAATTTGCTCTATCATAATAATAACTTGCATGAGCGAATCTACTATAGACTCATGGGCACGTATCCCCAAACCTCTCGATTTTGATTTTTTAATGTTCTCGATAGAAATTATTTTTTAATTTTATTAATTTACATTTGTAATGTGCCCCTTATGAATGATGACATAACTCATTGGTCATATATATTCTTTTCTAGAATGGAGGTTTTGGGTTTAAATCTCATAGTCTCCAATTTGACAATGCCCATTAACTTTTATTGTTTTTTTATTTATTAATGTATTCTCACATGCGTTGCGCACATATTGAGCAAATCCCGGTTTATTTTATGAAAGTTTGAGAAATATATTATATGTCCACCTCAATTACGTAAAAAAAAGGATGACTGCATTGGATAAACTGGGATTTGATCTTTAGAGTTTGCATCTAAACGGTGGTAAGTGTCGATGAATCCTAATTCATTTTATCTCCTTATAAATTTTTTATTTCATTCATAAAAAATATTAAGTCTAAGAATAAACCTCATATAGTACTAAACTATTTAAAAAATTAAAAAAAATCACATTGACCATATGTTCTTATGCTAACAGTGCCATCCTGAACGAAAATCCTCCATCTCTGGTAACTTGGATTTCCTTTTATAATAAAGTAGCAAAAATAATTAAACACATACACAACGAATTTATAGTTGTTTTCATACTATAGTATGGATTGAAATTTTCTAGTGTTGTCAACAGAACAGGAGAAGTGATGCTTAAAAATTTTTAATCAGCTTTCAACTATAGACATGAAAGCCCAATGAAATATCATAGAATGTAAGTTGTTAAGGGTTACAAAGTCACTTAGCCGTCTAAAAGGAAAGATGTTTGTACGGAGTCATGTTAATTATGGATATAGACTAGGCTATAAGGAACTGAATTTATTTTCAACTGTCTAAATCCGCCCCGCAAAAAATGCTTATATGAAAAAAATCAAAAAATTATAAACATGAACAAATATTTATTAGCCATCAACAATAGATCTAGATTATTAAAAACAAAACCGACGATCGATGTCTCTAAGAAAAATCTATCTAAATCCCCGTAATGGCATAACGTAGACATGCATACACCCAAACATATATATGAGCTACATGAGCGTGAGTTCATGTTGTTGTTTTTCTCCAATTGGGAATAATTTAAAGAATATGAATGATGCTACTCATGTGGATTTATTTTTTTAAACTTCCCATGTGGAGTTTGAGCAAACCTAGGTGCGGAAATTATGTTATCTCGTTACCATGTACATATTATATATATAATATTGTGATTGAATAAATAAATAAAAATAGAATGTATGTAAGTTTGAACTGATTTCAAAGCAAAGGACAGTACTTGAACATGGCATGTATTAATTCCGGCCGTACCACTTGATAAGCCAAAAGGGGCTTATCGTTTTACCCAATGATCATCAAAGCATATATTAAATTAGTCGGTGGTTCGTTAGTCTTAAAGTCAAATTTCAGTTTAGATTGAACATGATCAATAGAATATAGTAACATGAATTTTATAACAATAATTAATAATCATCTGACTTCATCTGTTGCTGATTAAATGAAATGATACCTATCCTTTCAAGGAAAAACTATTCACAAAACCAGCTACATTGTCATCAGTAATCATAATCGTTGGATTAAAATATAAATACTTTAAATAATTTCTTCATTGAAGGGTCTTCTTTCAACTTTCATCGTAGTTTTGTATTATTTATTGGGTGGGCCATGGGCAGATAGATAATTTGTTTTAAGAATTATGAGGTGTTTAGCGTATATACAGCATAACTGTGAAATTTAACGTTACTGATAAAAAATTAAAAAGTACAAATGGATGGTGGATTTTGGGGTGAAGGATGTAAAGGGTCTTCCGTTGAGTCGCATTCCAATTAGGAGATGAAGGAGGGGGCTGGTCCTCTTATTATGTATATGAAGATTAAGTCAGTAGGGTGAGATACTATGAAATTAAATTAAAAAAAAAATACTATGAAATGGAGACTAAGGTTTGAGAGAGTAATAATTCTTTAGTGGTTTGGATAGCTGACAGATGTATGTCTTGTTATCACTCCTCCAATAAGATGTCCCTTCCATATTATGTTCAATCCTTAATCTAATATTAAATTTATATATAAATAATTATATATTACAGGCTATCAGATAATATAAAACTCAATTAAAAGTGATTAATAATGTTTTAGTGATTTGAGTTTTAATGTATCTGATATGTTGTGAATTTTTTTATACGTAGAGACTTTAAAGCAATTTCTATTTTTATGATGAGTTAAAATAGAAATACCAAAAGATAATAGACATGTTATCTATAAGTGATTATGGTTCTCAGGCCACACGATTAAGGGCAACCATTCCATTCTCCCACTTCATCAGTTATTTGATTTTTGATGTGTTCAACATGAGTTTTTTGAGGTTTTAAGATACAATTTATGCCGATAATGATTTTTATCTAATAATTGGTATCAGATCTATTCATGTTGAATCATTGAGAATCAATTTTTATGTTTAGATCCATGATTATATGTGTTTGTATATTTATATTTTGAAATTCTTGAATTTGATAATTGTTTGACAAATTATTAGATTTGAGAACAATATTTTTCTACGTTAAACTTTTATCAAATTCAGAACGCCGGCCAACGTTGATGGTGGCATATGGTGGCAGGTGGTCAGCATGGCGATCAAGTCGCACTAGCAAGGAGAGCCACAACTGTTTGGCGCGGCGGCTAAGAGACTGGCCGCAGTGATAAGGAGAGTCGGGACCAGATGGTTGCGGCAGCTAGTGGAGCCGCGACAGTTAGACGGTCGTGACAACAAGGACTGGGGACTTCCTAGCCTTTCCACGTTGTTTACATAAAAAAATATAACTATTTTAATTATCAAATTAATTTGATTTTACGGATTGCTCAATTAAATTAATATGAAACGTTTTCAAAGCTCATAAAATTAATTGTTTATCAATTAATTTAAAGATTAATTATGACATAATTTTTAGATTCGAACATTAGTATGTTATATATATTTTGAGATGAATTAATTGAAGCAACTTGTCGCCAAAGTGATGTCTCTTGTAAAAATTAATTTTGTCTTAAAATATAAAATGCTATTTGTGAGTAACTCATGTGAATATTTACCGGCCCAAAGGAAGGTAAATATTTGACAAAATTACACGCGCTTATGTGGTAATAAATATGTAATGATTATTCAGTTTTACATGTGAACAACAAATCAACCCAACGAAAGGTTTCTTGTTCGATATATTCTTTATCATCAGTGTCTGATTATTACACTAAGATATAACTTCCAACTTAATATTCTTGGAAAAAGTCAAAATATTAATGGAGTGCTCAGTGACTTGAGATGGAGTTTACTTTTGTTTGAATATATTATTATTTTGGGGCTTATGTGAGCTTATTTTGTTTGTTTGTTGTTCTTTGTTCAGCTATTATTTTTGCTAGTATTACTGCCAATATCAATTCGACTCCAGTACTAAATGGCTCAAACTTCAAGTCATGGAATATAATATCTTATAGTTTTTGGAGTCATGGATCCCAACCTTACGTTAAAAACTGATTCTCCTTTACCTCTTACGGATAAGAGTACCTCTTATGAAAAGAGGGTTATGGAAATGTGGGAGAAATCAAATCACATGTGTTTGCTGATCATGAAGAAAGCTATTCTAGAAGCATTCAATGGTACTATATCTGAAAAGATTACTACGACTAAAGATTTCCTTGCGGATATTGAAAATAGATTTGTCAAGAACAAAAAGACAGAAATCGGTACGCTCTTGGCATATCTAATTTCAATGAGATATAAAGGTAATAGCAATATCAAGGAGTACATCATGGAAATGTTTCATATTGTTTCAAGGTTGATAGCACTTAGGCTTGAACTCTCTGAGGACAGACTTGTGTATCTAGTTCTGATATCCCTTTTAGTATAGTTCAACCAATTTAAGGTGAGTTACAACTGTCAGAAAGAGACTTAGTCTCTGAATGAGGTCATCTCACAATGTGTTAAAGAAGAGGAAATGGTGAAGCATGATAAGATAGAGAGTGCTTACCTGGCCTTAACCTTTAAGGGTAAGGGCAAGGGAAAGAAAAGGAAGAAGGATAAGAAAGCTGCAGATACAGCACCACATAAAAAACAGTAAAAGAAACCAGCTGACTAAAAAGATACTAGTTGTTGCTTCTGTGGAACTGAAAGGCATAGGAAGAAGCAATACACCAGTTATCACATTTGGCGTTTTAAGAAAGGTGTGCTTCTTAGTTTGATTTGTTTTGACATTAATTTAAGTTTAGTTGCTAGACACTCATGGTGGATAGATTATGGTGCAAGAACTCACATCAGTGTGTCTATACAGGGTTGTTTGACTTTTCGAAGGCCAAGTGATGCTGAAAGATACATCCATGTGGGCAATGACAAGACGGTTGAAGTTGAGGAAGTAGGAAAATTTAGATTATTGTTAAAGACTGTATTTTATTCGAATCATAATGAAACATTTATTGTACAATCTTTTAGACAAATTTGATTTTTATCTTTGTTTTGAACAAAGTTGGATAGTTTATTCATTTGGAGATAGAAATTTTGGTTTGTTTATGATTCAAATTTTGTTGATTTCAGTTATTCATCAAGTTACGATAAACTTTATTTACTTGTTACAGTTGCTTTAATTAAGGAATCCCTGCAAGTAAATACATGAAGCACTAAAAGAAAATTAACCAGAGAGAATTCAACTGCGTTATGAAACAAAAGATTAGGTCATATTTTCAGACGGAGAATAGAGAAACTTATGTCAGACGAAATTCTCAATCCCTTAGATTTCATAGACTTTGATATTTGTGTTAATTGTATAAAGGGTAAACAAACCAATAAAAGAAGATTTGAAGCCAATAGGACTTAAGGTATCTTGGAACTTGTTCATATATATATTTGTGGGCCATTCCCTCTTATTGCTTGGAATGGTTAATAATACTTTATAACGTTCATAGACGATTTTTTTAGATATGAATACATATATCTCATCTATAGGAAGTGTTCAAATATTTTGAGGCTGAAGTTGAGAACCAACTCAACAAAAGGAACAAAAGTATCAGATCTGACCGTGCTGGTGAATACTATGACAGATATGACGGTTCGGGTGAACAAAGTCAATGACTATTTGCTAAATTCCTAGATTAATGTGGTATCGTCTCACAATACACTATGCCAGGTTCCCCAAGTATGAATGGTTTTACTGAGAGACGAAACAGAACACTTAAGAACATGGTGACGAATATGATTAGTCATTCTACTTCACTAGAGTCACTCTAGGATGAATCACTTAAGGCCACAACGTATATCCTTAACAGAGTTCTAACTAAAGTGACTGCGAAACTTTCATATGAGCTTTGGACCAGCTAGAAACCTAGTCTAAAGTATTTGTATGTTTGTGGATGTCCAGTTGAGGCAAGGTCTTATAAGCCTAATTGAAGGAAACTAGACTTAAGGACGGTGAGTTGTTATTTCGTTGCATACTCTAAAAGAGCTAGGGGGTACAAGTTTTATGATCCCGCGACTTGGTCAAATTTTTAGACGAAAAATGCCCGGTTCTTTGAGGGTGCCGAGTTTCCGGGAGGGGGGAGATATGGTTAGGGATTTTATTTTTCAGGAGAAATATGTGTTCTCATAGGTGTTATTAGTATTGGCTAGGACTACGTCCCTAACATTTCTTATGACACAACATATCAAGACAATATCAGAGAACCTCGCATTCAAGAAATTATTTCAGAAGAACAAACTCTAGCACCTCAAGAACCTATGTCATTAAGGATATCCACTATAGAGAGGAGAAATACAATGCCAGATAATTATAATGTATTTCTCCAAGAACATGAGATAGATAAGGGAGTGATGGAAAATGACCCGATCAACTTCCATCAAGCCATTGAAAGTTCTATTACCAGAAGGTGCGAAACCCATTAGTTGCAAATGTATTTTTAAGACCAAGAAGGATTCAAAAGGTAACGTGGAAAGATACAAGGCTCGTCTTGTGGTTAACGACTTTACACAGAAAGAAGACATCGACTATAAAGAGACTTTCTCTCCAGTTTCTTTGAAAGACTCTTTCAGGATTATAATGACATTGGTGGCCCATTTCAATCTTCAGTTACATCCGATGGATGTGAAGAAGACATTTCTCAATGGAAACATTGAAGAGATAATCTATATGGTGCAATCAGAAACTCTGTGTGAGGGGACCCAAAGAATATAATTTGAAAACTTAAGAAATTCATCTATGAACTCAAGCAAGCATCTCGACAATGGTATTCAAGTTTCATCAAATGATCATCTCATTCGGTTTTGAGATGAATTTTGTTGATAATTGTACCATAAGTTCTTTAGGAGCAAACATATTTTTCTGATTTTATATGTGGATGACATTTTTCTTACCAGCAACGATATAGAGTTATTCCATGACTCTAAGAGATTTCTACCTAAGAGATTTGAGATAAAAGATCTTGGTGATGCAAATTTTGTATTAGGCATACAAATACATTGAGACATCTCACTGTGTATTCTTAGATTATCACATAAAAGTTACATTGAAAATGTTCTCAAAAGATATGGCATGCAAGACAGTAAATCAGGTGATACCCATGTGGTTAAGGGAGAAAAGTTTAGTCTCAATCAGTGCCCTAAAATTATTTTGAGAAAAAAGAAATGTAGAATATTCCTTATGCCTCAGTAGTAGGGAGTGTGATGCATGCTCAATTTTGTACATCGTCCGGATATTGCATACATGACTGGGATGTTGTGTTGGGATTATGCCCTCAAAATATGTGTATTGACATTTTGATATAAAATTTAATAAGGATTACATTTTTCTTATAATTATTTTTTAAGATTATTGTTGAATAATTTATATAAATATCTGAAAATTTATATTCATTAATGAGACTATGATCTTGTATTAGTACGAGAGGATTGAGATAATAGATAATGAATAAAATTTTCAGCAACATATTAAAATATAGAATCTTTAATGAATGATTGTTAGTATGGTTCACTAAGCATTATGAATGCATGTGATATAGATCTAGATCATTAATGTGGATAGACATCTTAGTGAAGATACTTTATATAATGAGATTATATATGACTGGACCGATGTGAATTTCTATCTTTATCAACGTGCCGTTTATCATAAAGATTTGATACACATCAATTCGATGATCATATGTAGACCAGTTTGAATCTTGAGTAGTCATGAAATTCTATGCATGTCTATTGGATCTTTTTATTCACTCGTTAAGGTTTGTTTGTAAAACAGATTAGTGGTTTTTATTTTAGAGATTCAGTGATATGGATGGCTGGGAACATGATCTTAGAAAATTTAGAATCCAAGCTTTTCTAATGGGTCGTATATTGGTTCTTTTAAGTGTTAATTCTAAAACTGAATGGTTATTTAACTTAAATTTATAATAAGATTATAGATTAGTCATTCACTAGTGGATTAATGGTACTTAAGGATCAAGAGGTAATTAGATGGGTAAAATGGTAATTTTGACCAAACTAATTTACGAACCAATAATTGGAGGACATAATTACGTGAAATGATTATATCAGTGGACTACATGAGAATACTCTGTAAATAAAATCTGTAATCTCTAAGAGTGCAATTCTATATTTATAGTGGAGTAATAATGAAACTAATAAATAAGATTATTTAATTAAAAAATTTAATTAAATATCTGATTTATTAGAGTAATTCCATATTTTTACGCAATAATTGTCACGTGTCAATTATTGATTGGGTAACAGAGATTGACATGAACTACTCTACTGTCACATGACACTACAGTAGTGGGTATGCAACATTGTAATGCCACATGGCACTACAGTGGTGCCGTGAGGCACTGTGCTGCCTTACTGCAATGCCACGTGTCATTTGCAATTGCGCACAATAACAGTGAGTCCCACTACTATTGATAATTTTATAATTAAATATTATTTCAATTATCCCTAAATATTTGATACGCCATTATCAAGAAAAATATACATATTATATTCTGATAGTCTAAGATAATGAATAAGCTCAATCAATAAGTTGAATCAATGAATCAGATAATCATTTCATCAATCAAGAGTTAATTAAAGAACACAAATTCTCAAAAAAGTGATTTTTCTACTATTAAGAGTTATTCAAATTCTCTAAAAGAATCATCATCACATTCATTTAGTGAATCGTCTCACAAAAGTCATTCTCAATAAAATTTCTAGATTTTATATGTTGAGTACATTTAGAGATAGAAAAAGTGATTTCGTTATATTTTACATGTCCACACATGTCCTAGTACTTTGATAATTGAATTGGAAGATCTTGGTGTGGATTTCGAAGTCTGCTGATCATTAGAACAATTTCGTAGAAACGGAGAATCGATTGGTTTCGCGAGGATGCTTGATTTAGACCACAACAGGTATCTGATTTCTAACCTTGTATGTTGTAAATTTAATATATAAATATATAATAGATCCTGACTGATTGAAAATAGTTTCCAATAAATATTTTTTTTTGTTATCTTAACGTTGCGTGATTTTATTTTATTAAAAGATTCATTTTTATTAAAAATTTAATTTTTTAAAATGACCACGCGCCACACGTTTCTACTGCGCACGCGCCGCGATGAACAACAAGTGGTGTCAGAGCGGTCTTTATATTTTAACATGATAAATGGTGTGTGGGTTTTCTTGCATTATTCATATAATACGAGATATGTATGAATGAATGGATGATTATGTTTTTTGAATGTATGAAAAATAATGGATCGTTAATTGTGTGGTGATTATTGGGTTAGACTTTGTTCATTTAATTTTTCTCAGATCTTGTGTAAGCCGTTTTGGGGCATAGGAATATTTTTAATTTTATTTTGAATATTTATTGTAATTATTTCGATTTTGAGAAGACAAAAAATGCACGTGACGGACGACAGAGAAAAAAGAAATGAAATAGGAATTCCGGCGCCGGCACCAGAAATAAGATTTCAGGCACGGGCACTACCTGTATTCTAGCGGTGGCACCAGAAATAGGATTTCCGGCGCTGGCACTACTGGTATTCCAGCGGCGGCCAAGTTGCCGGCAAATTCTATTCTGGCGACGTCGCTAGAAAAGTGGTTGGCTGTTGAGGTTGGCAGCTGGCGACAGTGGTTGGCCGGCGGCGGTGATGATGGTCGGTGGCAACTGTTGTCACATTTGAAAGCTTCGTACAGACCGTGATACAAACCAACCCTATCATTGTAAGGTTTGATGATAACCCTAAATCTATCAATTATCTTTTTAAATTTTAAAATTAATATAATTTTAAAATTAATTATTAATCATTAATTTTATGAAAATTAGAAATTAATAAGTTGATTGGGTTTGACCTAAGTTTGTGCAAATAAAATAAAATATTTTTTTGATTAAGTCAAAGTCAAATATTTTAAAAGGATAATTATAGAAATTAATTTTAATTAAGAAAAAGAGTTTTTCACAATTAAATATAATTTTGTTCAAAGCTTGGAGATTATGAAGATGGATATCAGGAGGAGAATGCAATATTTGGGAAATATGTATTCTTGAAGTCCGCTATGTAATTTTATTTCTTTATTTTAAGGGTTGTAATTTAAAAATATTCAATAGTCTATCGGTCCATTATTATTTTATTTAATTGTTTAATAATAATTTTAATTGTTATGTTTGATAACATGTCCATGCATAGTCAATCACACGCTATACATGAAAATCTCACAATATTATTTTATGAATCAAATGCATGTAAATTGCTAGATTTTAATTAGTTAAAACTTGATAATCACACCATACTAAGGGTTATAGTAACCTTTAGAATAATCGACTTTAGTTAAAGAGTTTTGTTAAAGTTTGATGAATATAATTAATTAGTTAATCTAAATTCACCTAATTATGACTTAGGCACTTTAGAATGTTAAATGAAGTTAGACCAATAAGATTGGTACAACTAATTATTAAATATTTATAGGGTTATTATTTTAACTAGTAATTAATTTAGAATTAATCAATTAGTTAAAACTAGAAATAAATAATCCTAAAATAGTGAATGGGAGAAGGTTGACATGTCAATATAACATACAGTCTCCATTATTAGTACAACATCGTGAGGTATAGTGAGGGCCTCGAGTTTGCTTTTTCTTTTCATCCCCTTAAGGAAAGTTTCGAGCTGTACCAATACCAACGTTGGACTTCTTAAGAAGATAGGAGGAAGTGATGTAGATTGGTTTTGATCGACTCTAAGGCGACATATTTTAAATCAAGTCATAGAATCTGAAATAATGGGTTACACCCACAATTAAGCTTTCATGTAGATAGTTGTGACTTGACTAAACAAGTGTTACCTGAGATATTTTATGTTTTAATTAATAAAGATGAAAATGCCTCATAGACACCCTGAGGTTAATCTGATTGACTCTAAGGCAGCACTTAATCGTTGGGATTGTTTTATCGTGATTAGTAAATGTTAAATTATATGTGTTTATTATGCTGCATTCATGCATCACATTTACTTTTAAAACTTTAGATATTTATCAATTATATTGAATCTTGTATGTTTTAAATTTCAGTTATTATTATTATGTCTACCATGGGCAACCCTTTTACTGCTTTACTCTCTCTCGAGAAATTGAATGGTGATAATTTCGTACGTTGGAAATCAAATATGAACTTAATGCTAATTTGTTAGAACCGTAAATTCGTTCTTACTGAGTAATATTCTGAGGAGCCCCCTGTTAATGCCCTAAGAATGTCAGGAACAAATATGATGCTTGGATCATACCAAACAACAAGGTGAAGTGCTACGCTTATGTGCATGAATGATGTTTTGAGAACCAAGCATGAAAGTATGGAGACTGCCTATAAGATTATGGAATCTCTACATGCGATGTTTGGGCAGCAGTCTGATCAAAATCGTCATGAGACCACTAGGAGTTATATGAAAACTGAGATGAGAAATGGTACTTATGTGCGAGAACATGATCAACATAATGCACGAGGCAGAAGTACATGTGGCAACCATTAATGAACAGACTCAAGTTAGAATTATACTTGAGTCTCTCACACCAGCTTTTTCTGCGTTCACGACCAACTATGTTATGAACAAGTTACAATTCAACATGACTTACTTGTTGAATGAACTACAGACTTTTAAGTCACTCAACCTGAAAATGACCAAATAAGGCGAGCAAATGTTGTCGAGCAAAAACCTTCTTCCACTGTTAAAAGTAACAAGAGGAAGAATATCAATGTAGATGGGAAAATTAAGAACAAGAAAGGGAAGAAAGCGAAGACTTAACCAAAAGACAAGAAGAATAAGAAAGACAACAAGCCCAAAGGAAAATGTTTCCACTGTGGTGTTGAAGGTCATTGAAAAAGAAACTGTAACAAGTATCTCTCCGAGCTAAAAAAAATAAAGGTAAATATGATTTACTTGTACTTGGAGCTTGCTTAGTGGAATATGATTTGTCATCCTGGATACTTGATTTAGAAATCACTAACCATGTATGTTTTTCTTTGCAAATGCTTGATTCATCAAGTGAGGTGGCCGATGGCGATGCCATTTTAAGAGTTGGCAGTGGGGTACTTGTGTCAGCTAAAGCAGGGACATTCCGTTTACTTTTTGGATATAATTATTTAGCTTTGAACTATATTTATTATATTCCTTGATTTTTGAAAAAATTGATTTCTCTTTCATTTTTGCAAGAACACTTATTTAGACTTTCTTTTATTATGAAGAGACATTCTCCCATATAACCATGCTAAAATCCATTCGCATCCTTTTGTCCATAGCCGCTTGTAGATACAATATTTTATCTGGTTCAATACTTTAATACAAATTTTATTTTTTTGCTCATATACTAGTCTAAGACTATGTGTATGATTTGAAAAATTATCCAATACCTAAAAAATAAGAAAATTTGTCCAATGACTAAAAATAAAAAAAAGGGAACAAAAAGACTAAATTAAAAAAAGTGAAGTCCTAAGTTTGCCTATAAATAGAGGGGAGATCTTCACTTGGAAGGGGAGATTTGGGAGAGTGAGGAATATAAGAGATTTTAGAGAGAGAAAGAGAGGTTTTGAGAAAATAGTGAAAAAGAAAAAGAAGGAGAGTTTTCATTTTTATTCATCTTCAATCTTCTCATTTTTTTATTAAAGTAGTTCGAATCCCTTACATTTTAGCTTAAAATATATTTTATTCATTCTAATTAATCATATCTTTTTTTCATACTCATGTATTTTATATGTCTTTATTTCATTTTTCATATATAGGTTTGTTTGCTCATTTTTTATGATTTCTCATCCTTTTAATCTTAAGTTTTATTTTTATATATTGTTTCTCTCTACAAGTTTGATGATGAGATTTTTTGTCATCAACGCAATCAATGAGAATGAGGATAAAATTTTGAGGAGTGTAAAATTAACTCAATGTGAATCAACCATTTAATGGGTTGAAAATGTACATTTGATGAAAAGATCTCTAATGATAATTTCTCATACATAAAAATGCATAAAATAAAGAGTAAAACCTCTATACAAGATTATGCAAATATTTAAGCTTTGATTTTTTTATGTTCTTACAAGTCTTCTTTTCTTTTCTTTTTAATTTTTGACTATCATTTTTTGTGACACATGTTTGAACTAGTTACCATCCATGATCATTCCTAGTAATGAAGGAAGAAAGGAAAATGGTAATTAGTGAACTAAGTGGTCTAAAATAAAAAAATGGTATATTTATATCCCAAACAAAAATTATTTTATTTTAAAAGTTTTATGGATTTTCTTTAGTGACACTTGTTTAAACTAATTATCATCCATGATCATTCCTATGCAATGAAGGAAGAAAGGAAAAATGGTAATTAGTGAACTAAGTAGTCCAAAATAAAAAATAGTATATTTATATCCCAAACAAAATTATTTATTTATTTTTAGTGACACTTATTTAAATTAGTTACCATTCATGATCATTCTTTTGCTATTTGATTAGCATTGGGTAAAAAAAATAAAAAAATGATAATTAATAGACAATGTAGTAAAAAAAGCATTCTCATACAAATTATGTATGAAATAAAGTATTTTTTCATAGATTAATTTATTTTATAGATAAAAAATTTATTATTAATTTATTTACTAAACAATTATATATATAAATATATAAAAAAATGAAATTAAAAAAAGTGACTGACGTCACCCTCTGTAAATTCTTTTTTTAATTTGAATTTGAATTTTTATTTTTTTTTGTTGTTTACATTTTTGTTGTTTATTTTTGTTTTTTATGTTTGTTTATTTCTCTATTTTTCAGTATATATTATTGGTTTGTTTTAATTTATTTTGATATATATTTTTAATTATTTTACGTCTTGTTTCATTATTTTCACCCCTATATATATATTTTTTTTTAAAATTTATCATACATATTCATCATCTATAACATTCCTTTCCATTATTTTTTTATTGTCATATGTCACGGTTGTATATTTTATTCTTTTATCATCAAAATTGACGCTCATAAATTAAAACCATAACAATTTGATTTAAATTTTGTAAATTTTTTTATTTAGTTTTCACTAAAAAAAAATCCGATGACGGACTTTAGAATTTTGGGATACCAAATTTTTCGAATTACCGAGATGATGAGTTGTTTTTAGGATACCGAGAGTAACTCCAATAATGCTTTGATTAAAAAATAATTTTTCAATGGTCTTTATACCACCCGTTGAATGTAATTTATTTGCTCATTTTTATAATACAAAATGTACCAAATGAGACATTCAAAATTGAATTTTTATAACATTATTTTAAAAAAAAATGATTTGGATAGTATTTGATTAAATTTTGTAACCATTTTTCATAATGAGCAGTGTAGGGTGCTAATACATTCCCCACACGCAAATGACTTCCGAACCAACTTTAAATTTTCGCAGACCAAAATATTTGAATTTAAATTTGGGTGATCAATCATACTCTAAAATGATTGGTGGGGACTCCAAATTTCTTTTTTCTTTTTTTCAAAAAATATTTTTTCAATCGTCGCTCCGCGTCGCATGCACGTTGTGACAGCTTGGTGACTCCACTGGGCAGAAACAATTGGTCTAACCATCTTTAGATCAATAGAGAGTCAAGCCAAAATTTCATCATATGCTATCCTTTTGTATGGTTCTTTGTTTGTTTATTTGATTCATTATTTTTTTCTAATTCGTGACTGTAGTTGTAGATAAGTCTTTTTTTTACGAAGTATATTTTTTTACATAATTTTTAATTTCACACATATACGCTAGCCCTATACTTAGACTTTTCCTTTAAGATAAGCGAGATTGAGTAGTGGAATGCCTTCGTGGAACTACGATTCCCGTGCAGGCTCACGAAAGTTCTCACTCAGATCGAACCTTTCGGGATATTGTTTGGGGGCCCTTGTTACTCCGTTCGGATAATAGTGAGGACAACCTGAGGGCCTATTAAGAGATTTGAGAGCCCAACCACACATGCATTTTATTTTTAAAGCCTATCTCATGACCAATGTTTGATAGAAATAGAGATTCTGCTTAGCTATGATATCTGATTAATTTTGTTCATGTATATATGTCCTACGCTATTTAAACATTTTTTTCTTTCCCTTTGTTTCACTTCTGACTGACTTCGTCTTTCCTTTTTGCATACATGCATCATGTTGCGTAATAGAGATTGTAGAGAAGTATTCAATTCATTCATATTTTAGAGACCATGACCTCTACTCCGAGTGTGATAAAATATCAAGTTACAGTAGCCCAATACTTAGAGGAAACGCAGAAATGAAAAGAAGATTGTCTGGAAAAAGAGAATGTCGTTCTTCTACCACCAATCACTAAGATAGAGTTCTCACACACTAAATTGGAGAGGTTGAAGAAGATATGAGAGGATTTTTCACCGGAGCAGAATAATTTGTTTGTCGGCAAATATGGTCACATCGCTTATCTTCTATATATTACAGTCAATGCTCCCGTTCTTAAGGATTTAATGCATTTCTAGGACCCTTTGTATAGATGTTTCACCTTTGGAACACTTGATCTTACTCCTACAATTGAAGAATATCAAGCCCTACTGAACGTCCCGCTGTAAAGCATAGATAATGTTTATAATTATGACAAAAGGCTCATATTGAAGAGAGCTTTATCCAAGCTCTTGGGTACTCTCCATGCATCTGAGATTGAGAAAATGTTGAAAGTTAAATGGGGGAATGAGTGTGTGCCACTGGATTATCTCTTAGATCTCGCCCAAAATGTCTTAAAGGAAGATAAAGGTATGACTCTATATGCTCCGTGCATATATGGCACCGTGTTGTTTTAAAAAATTCAAGGTTATATGGATGATAAAGTGATAAAAATGTTCCTGCAAGTTGAACATGGTGTTAACCCTGTTATCTCAATTCAAGCTGAGACTTTTCGTTCCTTAAATCACATACGAGCGCTTGGAGAAGGGAAGTTTATCGGCTCTCCATCTCTTTTGTGTATTTGGATTCTCAGCCATCTAAGATGTCTTCCAGGTTTCAAATGTACTCAAGTGAAGTTTTCAAGTCCATGGATGAAGACGAGAATCCCCGTCGCAGAAATTGGAATGGCAAATGGAATCCGTAGTTTCCACAAAAGGGGTGTGGTTCTCACACCTATCAAAGTTGAAAGATGAGGATGTTATCTGGAAAGTCCAATGGATGTCATTGACAACGATGATCTACAAATGTTGTGACTATAAATGGGTCCTGCTCCCAGGACCATGGGGTTGTACTAGTTATGCTCCGCTAATGGAACTCCGTCAACTATACATGAGACAGTTTATCCCTGCCACGCACACATTAAAGGACATTGAGATCAATTATGATTCTTAAGATATTGAACAAAAATTGCAGCAACTAATTGGAGCTTGGAAAATAACGAGAAGAGTGCGAAATGAGAAGAATCACATGAATTACATAAAGGAGTATGAAATGTAGTTTAAGGGCAGAGGCAAAGTAACTATTGCCTTACCAGTTGGGGATTTACAATCATACAAGTTACCAGAAGCTTATCAGGAGATCATTAAAAATGAGGAGCGGGATGAGTTATATGAGGAGCGTCAAAAGAATTTCTCTCTCTTGGAAGAAAATAGACGTCTAACAATCAAGACGAATTTGTCTGGCTAGCACAGGATCGAAGCGGAAAAACAACTCAGAGATTTGAGAAACAAAATTGAGGATTAAGAATATCTGAAGCGGAAAAACTTAGAGTTGGAAACTGACACTCACAAACTGAACAACAAAATCAGAAGGATGGCAGAGGACAGTGAGAATTTACGAGTGGTAATCTATGAACAAGAGGATCGAATCATGAAACTAGAAAGGAAACATAAGCTTGTATAAGAGGTTTTAGAAGAGGTTAAATGAGCTGTCGATAAGAAGAATGCGTACATCATTGAGTTAGAAAAATAATATGACTCGTTACGACGAATCGCTGATAATTTACAAGTTGATTTAGAAAATAAAAAAGTTAGGAAGACTGAGTCACCAAATGATAGTGAAGAACTATAGAAAGTCATTGCAAGCCTTGAGCACCAAGTTAGAGCGTATCAGAACGTGGTAGAGAAATTGGTAAGAAATAATGATGCTAATGTCGACACACTGAGATATAATTACCAATTACTGCAACAAGAGCACGACTTGATTCGACAACGATCAAGGCAGGCTATAGAATGACTTAAAGGTGTGGCTGTGAGAGCGAGCAATTTGGCAGAACAAGCATCATTTTTGAAAAAAAGTGTTTTGCCCATCCATCCTAATGGAGAGAACTTGTCTAAGTTCTTGGAAGAAATTAACAGAGATTTGGGTCATTTTGTATAAACTCATATTGCGGAGTAGTGTAGTTTGACTTCTATATACTCAAATGTAGTGGATGACTCTACTAATTGAATGAAATTCAATACTTTTGGACTTTCACTTTGCGCAATATCATTTCTCATGCATAAATTCACTTTCATTATTATTATTGTTATTATTTATTCTTATTCATTAGCAAAATCTACCATCGCATTGTCTTATTTTTTTATTAAGAAAACTTTTCAAAAATAGCCCGTCAACTCTAACATCCTTATCGAACGCAGCTCAAGTTAGGGTCATGGATGAGTAAGAAAGAGAGCAATCGCGAGAGGAAATGAAAGAAGAAATTAGGGAGCTGAAAGAGCAAATGGCAAGAGTCCTGGAACTCCTCGCCGTGAGTAAGGGAAAAGCTTGTCTTGAAAATCCGTAAGGGGCTCAATAATCACAAAATCAACTGTCAAGCGATACTCCACCTTACCCTCTTGGGTTCACTCCAACATATCAACGTCGTCAGACCGACCACTTTCATCATGCTTCACCACTAGTAAATATCCAGCACCATCCATTTTCAAGTGTCCAAGAAATGATGCAGACAAGGAAAAGTGGGTACAACCCATTCACACTGGCACCTGGCCACAACCAAGCTTTCACCCCACAATGAGAACTCACTAATGAGCCAATCATCACACCCGATGTTGATGACCCAAAGGAGCAGAGGTCTGTTACTAAACCAAGTGAAGACCCGCTGTCGAAAGATAAGCTGGACTTTTTAGAGGAAAGATTGTACGCCATTGAAGGGTCAGATGTATATGGTACCATTGACGCCGTCCAATTATGTTTGGTCCTAGATGTTACCATCCCACACAAATTCAAACTACCTGAGTTTGAAAAATATGATGGTAGTACATGTCTGAGAAGCCACCTTATTATGTACTGCAGAAAGATGGCTGTTTGTGCAAATAATGATAAGCTGCTGATTCATTTCTTTCAAGATAGCTTGACAGGGGCTGCATCTCGCTGGTATATCTAATTGGATAACCAACATATTCAGAGGTGGAAAGATTTAGCCGCTTTCTTAAGACAATACATGTACAACATAGGCATGACTCCTGATCATCTGGATCTACAAAGGATGAAAAAAAGCCTACTGAAGGCTTTAAAGAATATGCGTAAAGGTGGAGGGAATTAGCTGCTCAAGTACACTCTCCCTTGTCAGAAAAGGAGATGGCTACAATGTTTATCAACACCTTGAGATCTCCGTTCTATGATAGGATGATTGGAAATGCTTCAAACAACTTCTCTGAAACTATAATGATTGGTGAAAAGATTGAATATGGGGTAAAGAATGGAAGATTTTTGGAAGTCGTATCTGATACATCATCCGTAAAAAAGGGGCCGTCGGTGAAGCGGAAGGAAGTGGATGTACAGACGATCAATTTTGGGTACCCATCACAAGCTGCAAACTCGAGGTCGGGATTTCCAAAGTATAGTGAAGGGCCCAAATCTGTGACATCATATGTGGCAATACCTCACAAATTCCGTACACTTATCACTCTCAACAATCAACATTTCAAAACAACCCGAGACCTGATTTCAGACCACCGACTCATCAGCAATGTTGGTCAGGCTTATCAGCCTCTAAGGGGAAATAGAAATAATCAACGTTTTGTCCAATATGATCCAATCCCTATGTCATATACATAACTCTTACCTCAATTGATACGAAATAATCAATTGGTGCCAATTCCTTATGCACCTCTACAACCACCATACCCAAGATGGTATGATCCGACTGCTCGCTGTGATTATCATACTGGGGCAGGGGGACATTCGACTGAGAATTACACGACATTAAAAGGTAGAGTACAGACACTGATCAAGACTAGATGGTTGAATTTCAAAAAGGCTAATGGGAATCTAGATATGAATTCCAACCCTCTACCAAATCATGGGAATCCTACCGTAAATGCAATTGAGGAATATTTTTTATATGGAAAGAGGGACGTGGAAGATGTGAGTACATCAATGGACACACTTTTCTATCTTATTTCTAGAGCAGGGTACACCTACCTAACACGCTCAGAGGATGAGGGCGTTTCTAGGAAGCATATGCATGACTTCAATTGTTTGTTTCATAAGAATGTGACTGGGCATAAAATTGAGGAATGTGCTGATTTTAAAATGGAAGTGCAAAAGTTGGTGGATGCAAAGATACTTACAATAAGTCATAAAGGAGAAAGGGAATACAGGGAAGATGACTCTTTAGTCCTCATGATAACTAAAGAATAATATGAATTTAATGTTGAAATGTCGTCCTATATCCCAAAACCTCTCACATTACATTACGAGAAAAAGTCAACTCACACCACTACGTCTTATGCTCCGACGCCTATCACCATCCAAATACCGGGTGCGTTTGCTTACAAAGATTCAAGAGCAGTACCATGGGCGTACGAATAAGAGGTCATTACAAGCGGTAATGACAAAACTCAAGAGCTAAATCCGTCTAACCTCGATCTCCCCATAACTAATATTTCAGGAGTAGGTGGGATGACGAGAAGTGGCAGATGCTACACGCCAGAAGTTTTAAAAATGGATAAAAGCGATGAGTTTGAAAGGCAAAGGAAAGGGAAAGCCAAAGAAGGCGACAATGGTCATGAATTCCAAGGAGAAATGCATGGCGGCCAAGTGATAGACCCAGATATAATAAGAGGTACGAAGAAAGAAAGAATAGTGTCTGAAGAAGAAGTATGTGAATTTTTGAAGCTCATCAAGCAAAGCGAGTATAAGGTGATGGAAAAACTTAATCACTTACCTGCTCGCATATCTTTACAGTCACTCTTTCTAAATTCTGAACCACATCGCCAAACATTATTGGAGGTTTTGAATCAAGCATATGTCTGTCATGACATTACGGTGGAGAAGTTGAGTGGAATTATGGGAAATATCACCGCATCAAATTTTATCAGTTTCACAGATGATGAAATCCCTGCCAATGGTACTGGACACACCAGAGCTCTACATATATCCATGAAATGTGGGGATTATATTGTCGCAAAAGTATTGATTGATAATGGCTCGTCTCTAAATGTAATGCCAAGATCTACACTAGCAAAGCTCCTTGTGGACGCAACACATATGCTATCGAGCATGATGATAGTAAGAGCATTCGACGGTACCCGGAGAGAAGTAGTCAGAGAAATAGAGATACAAATTCGAATCGGGCCATGCCTATTCAATATTATTTTCTGAGTGATGGACATAAATCCCGTATACAGTTTTCTTTTAGGTCGACCATGGATTCACTCTGCCGGGGCAGTACCGTCTTTATTACATCAGAAGCTGAAATTTGTAATGGATCGTAAACTCAGTTGTATATATGGAGAAGAAGATTTATTGGTATCCAAGCCGGCTACTGTGCTGTATGTTGAGGCGGCAGAAGAAGTATTGGAGTGCTCATTTCGATCATTTGAAATTACGAACACTATATTTGTTGTTAGTAGAAAACTCACTCCAACATCAAGCCTATCAAAAGCATCACAGATGGTGGCAAATTTGATGATAAAAGGGGGATACAAGCCAGGCAAAGGACTCGGGGGTAAGCATCAAGACATAAATAAGTTAATCGAGTAGGACAAGAATGAACAAAGGTTTGAGTTTGGATACAGACCGACCAAGGCTGATAGAAGGAGAGTGGAAGCTTAAAAGAAAGAAAAGAGGATTGTTAGGCTCGAAAATAGGGAATTCGATATTTAAATGGTGATCATACCCCATATTTCTAAATCCTTTAGAAGTGGGGGAATTTTATTCGAAGAACCGGTTATAGTAGAGTAGTACAACCTTGAAGATGATATCGTCGAGCTTTCAATATCCGCAATCTTGGGAAATTCATCAAGTGCAAGTACAGAAGACTTGGTTTCTCGATACGATTCAGATCATGAGCTTAACAATTGGGACGTCACCGAGCTACCAGTGCTTCTCGAGAATTTTCAAGAGTAATGTGTTCATGCCAAAATTCTAATGATTCTACCCAATGCCTTAGGAATTTCATTGTTATGGGCCTATGTTCTCGTCTATTTCATGTCATCTCTTTGAATGAAATCTAAAAAACTTGTTTTGTCTCCTTTTGCTAATGACAAATATAATTTCAGTTCTTTTTGTTCTTCCTTTTATGTCTACTTTTTCCATTTTCTGAAATGTTATTCATACTCATGTATTGTTTTTTTTTCTCTCATTCTTTTCATCCAATAATCCGATTTAGGTTCGAGAATGATGATTTTGAAAACAAGAGCATATGCAATAACTTTGACAATCTCATTCTTAGCGTAGAGTCAGATGAAAGTGACGAGGATAATTTCGAACCATCTCCGAAAATGTTAAGAATGGTAGAAGAGGATGAAAAAAAATAACTCAATCATATCAAGAGTTAACAGAGGTGATAAATTTGGGATTGGATAGAGAGACGAAAGAAGTTCAAATCAGCACTTCTATGAAAAGCCAAAGCCGCCGAGAATTAATTAACTTACTCAAAGGGTATATTGACGTCTTTGCATGGTCTTACCAAGATATGTCAGGTCTAGACACTGATATCTTGGTTCATCATTTGCCACTTATGCCTGAAAGTAAACTAGTGCGACAACGGTCAAGGAAAATGAAACCAGACATGCTGGTACATATCAAAGAAGAAGTTAAAAAGCAAGTAGATGCGGGTTTTCTAGAAGTAGAAAAATACCCTGAATGGGTTGCTAACGTAGTCCTAGTGCTAAAGAAAAATGGGAAAGTAAGGGATTGCGTCGATTATAAAGACTTAAATTGGGCAAGCCCCGATGATAATTTTTCATTACCCCATATCAATGTCTTAGTATATCACATTGCAGGACATTCGGCCTTCTCTTTCATGGATGGTTTTTTGGGGTATAACCAAATCAAAATGGCCCCTAAAGACCGTAAAAAGATGACTTTTATAACTTTGTGAGGTACATTTTGTTATAAGGTTATGCCATTTGGTTTGAAGAATGCAGGGGCGGCTTACCAGCGAGCAATGGTAACAATGTTTCATGATATGATGCATAAAGAAATTGAAGTATATGTTGATGATATGATTGCCAAATCTCGTCAAGAGGCAGATCATACGGTCACTCTACGAAAACTATTTGGACGGTTGAGAAAGTTCCTGTTAAAGCTTAACCCGACAAAGTGTATATTCACAACATCTTTAGGGAAACTACTTGGTTTTGTCGTGAGATAGAAAGGAATAAAATTTGACCCTGACAAGGTTCGATCCATCGTTGATATGCCACTAGCTCAAACTCAAAAGGAAGTTAGTGGTTTTTTGGGGAGATTAAATTACATAGCCCGGTTCATCTCATAGCTAACTGGAACTTGTGAACCTATCTTTAAACGTCTCCGCAAAAGTGATACAGAAAGATGGAATGATGATTGTCAAATTACTTTTGAGAAGATCAAGCAATACTTACAAAATCCGCCTATACTTGTTCCTCCAACTCCAGGGCGTCCACTCATTTTGTATCTTACAATTACAGGAAAATCCATGGGTTGCGTACTTGGTCAACATGACGCCTCTGGAAAGAAAGAACAAGCAATATACTATTTAAGCAAAATGTTCACAAATTATGAGGCTGATTATTCGATATTGGAGAAAACGTGTTGTGCATTAACCTGGATTGCTCATCGACTTAGACAGTATATGTCATATCACACCACTTGGTTAATTTTAAATATGGATGCAATCAAATATTTTTTTGAAAAACCATCACTTTCTGGGTGAATCGCTAAATGGAAAATGTTGCTCACAGAATATGATGTTGTTTATGTCACAAGAAAATCAAGAAAAGGAAGTGTACTTGCTGATTATCTTATAGATCAACCAGTGCAAGATTATGAGCCTATGAAGTTTGATTTTCCTGATGAGAACATATTAGTCATATTAAAAAATGAAGGAGAATCTATGGATCCAGAATTTTAGACAATGTTATTTGATGGCGCGTCTAATGATGTAGGATATGAAATTGGGGAAATCCTCATATCTCTTGAGGGAAAGTTGTCCCCATTCACGAAAATACTATGCTTTGACTGCACAAACAATGTGGCAGAATATGAGGCATGTTCCATGGGAATTCAAGCAGCTTATGATATGAAGATAAGGAAGCTTCGAGTGTACGAAGATTCATTATTGGTGATACGACAACTAAACGGGGAATGAGAAGCTAGAGACTCCAAGCTCATACCTTACAACAAACATGTAACTAAGTTAAGCCGAACTTTTGAAGTGATCTCATTTGACCATATACCCAGAGAGAATAATCAAATTGCAGATGCACTGGCAACTCTAGCATCCATGTTCACCATAGACTTTAAGGAAGAAGTACAACCCGTAAAAATTGAGAAGCGAGATTTTCCTGCTCACTGTATGAGTATTGAAGAAGAGCCAAACACAAGACCATGGTATTACGGCATCAAGCAGCATATAAAGAATGGAGAATATCCAACTAAAGCTTCTGAGAATGGTAAACTCACTATTAGAAGATTGTCCATGAGTTTCTTCTTGAATGGTGAAATACTCTACAAAGGAAACCATGATATGGTGCTCTTAAGATGTGTTGATGCAAGGGAAGAGAATCAAATCATAGAGGAAGTTCACGAATGAATTTGTGGAGTTCATGCTAATGGCCATATGATGGCCAAACAAATCTTGAGAGCATAATATTATTGGTTAACTCTAGAATTTGACTGCATCAAGTACGTCAAGAAATGTCATAAATGTGAAATTTATGCGGATAAAATTCACGTACCCGCATCCCCTTTACATGTCATGGCCGCGCCTTGGCCATTCTCTATGTGTGGCATAGACGTCATTGGTCCCATCACACCCAAATCCTCTAACGGATATCGTTTCATTTTGGTCTCTATAGATTATTTTACCAAATGGGTGGAGGCAAGTTATTATTCACATGTAACTAGAAGTGTGGTTGTTAAGTGTATTAAAAAGGAGGTAATTTTTCAATATGGTCTACCTGGAAGGATCATCACAGATAATGGGACAAATTTAAATAACAAGATGATGAAAGAATTATGTGAGCAATTCAAAATTAAGCATCATAATTCATCTTCTTATTGTCCGAAAATGAAAGGAGCATTGGAAGCAGCCAATAAGAACATAAAAAGGATCATAGAGAAGATGACGAAGATTTATTAGGATTGGCATGAGATGCTCCCGTTTGCACTGTATGGGTACCGCACATCAGTCCGAACATCAACTAGGGCAACACCATTCTCTTTGGTATATGGCATGGAAGCAGTCTTTCCAATTGAGATGGAAATTCCCTCCCTCAGAGTCTTTGGAGGAGAAATTAGAAGAAGCAGAGTGGGTACAAACACGATATGAGCAATTGAATTTCATCGAGGAAAAAAGATTGACTGCATTATGTAGATGGCAATTATATCAAAGAAATATTATGCACGTATATGACAGAAAATTGCGTCCCCGATGATTTTGAGAAGGAGACTTGATGTTAAAAAAGATACTCCCATATCAAAATGATCACCAGGGGAAGTGGACCCTAAATTACGACGGACCTTTCATTGTCAAGAAGGCTTTCTCGGGAGGAGCTCTCATGCTAACAAACATGGATGATTTACTGCACACAATTAATTCTAATACAGTCAAGAATTACTTCGTTTGACCGCTCTAAGTATGGGAAAAATGAAGTTACGCAAAAAAAATGTTTAAAAAAAAGAGTTGTCTCGAATACTGGAGAAGTTCCTCCTCCATTTTTTTTCTTTTTCCAAATCATCATTTGTAAACATTATTCATCAATGAAGAGTCTTTTTTTCTTTCTCAGTTGACAAATACATATAGTTAATCTTCTCCTTATTTCCATTATTTCTTATTCCTATCAATTCTAAGATATCATTAATTACTATTGAAATAACTTAGAAGCATAAACTTGGTTAGATGAAAGCTAATTAAAAAAAGAAAAAAGAAAAGAATACAAACTAAGAAAGGCGGTCTGAGTACGGGGGGAAATCTAAAAAGTCATAATGAGAAAGTTGGTATGCACATAACGAAGGCCAAAACATGATTGGGGGATTGCAATTAAAGTATAGAAAAGAAGAAAAATGTGGAGAAATTATCCACTTTTTCTTCATCATCGACGTGAAGCCGAACACTGGGAGTCCATGACCTTAGGCCAAGTGACGCAAACCAATGAATAAGGATGTATCATTTTCTTGAAAGTATGCTCTCTACTTCATTGCGAGTCCATGACCTTAGGCCAAGTGATTGATTTGAAGGGTGAAGGATATGACGACATTAGTCAACTTTCAAAAAAATCATCAAATAATTTTCTCACAAATGTTTTCAATCATGCATAGCACGCATGCACTCAAAATCACTACTTTGTATTTATATTCAATAATTACAATGCATAGACATGCATCATATTGATCTATTTTGATGCAGTTCAAGTGCATGAATCATTTAAAGATATTCTTTCGAAATCCATACATGACTTTCTAACATTTAGAGCATACATTAGTCTAGCTCTTGCACCATATGAAACTTGTAAATATCAGATCAAATATCATTTCAACATCTTTAGTTAAATCAAATCTGAATCGAGTCGAGGTCAATGCATGCGTCTATCGAGGTCCGTTTTCTTTCAAATATCTCGATTAAATCGAACCCGACTTTGTCGTGGTCGAAGCCCGGTGTCAGCGCTTGGTCCATTTCAATTAATATGGTTAAATTGAACCCGCATCGAGTCGAGGTCGAAGCCTGCCTATATTCACGTCCACGTGATTTTTTTATCTTTGGATAAATCGAACCTGACTTTATCGCAGTCGAAGCCCAGTGTCAGCGCCTGGTCCGTTTCAATTAATATGGTTAAATCGAACCCGACTTTGTCGCGGTCAAAGCCCGGTGTCATCGAAGTCGAAGCCTGTGTCTATTCAGGTCCATTTCATAAGTTCTGTCATTTTATAGAACTCGAATAAGTCAAGGTTTCTATTTCCTTTATAGTTTTTTCTCGATCAAAATACTCATCTACACCTTTGTACACCTTCTAAGTTTAGAAGCGTGAACAAATGGGGCAGCTGTAGATACCGTATTTTGTCTGGTCCAATACTTTAAATATACAAATTTTATTTTTTTAGCTCATATGCTAGTCTAAAACTATGTGAATGATTTGAAAAATTACCCAATGCCTAAAAAATAAGAAAATTTGTCAAAGGACTAAAAATAAAAAAAAGGGAACAAAAAGACTAAATTTAAAAAAGTGAAGCCCTAAGTTTGCCTATAAATAGAGGGGAGGTCTTCACTTGAAAGGGGAGATTTGGGAGAGTGAGGAAGAGAAGAGATTTGGGAGAGTGAGGAAGAGAGGTTTTGAGAAAATAGTGAGGAAGAGAAAGAATAAGAGTTTTCATTTCTATTCATCTTCCTCTTCTCATTTTTTTTATTAAGATAGTTCAAATCTCTTACATTTTAGCTTAAAATATATTTTGTTCATTCTAATTAATCATCTCTCTTTTTCATACTCATGTATTTGATATTTCTTTGTTTCATTTTCCATATATAGGTTTATTTGCTCATTCTTTATCATTTCTTCTCCTTTTAATCTTAAGTTTTATTTTCATATATTTTTTTTATCTCTGTACAAGTTTGATGATTAGATTTTTTTTCATCAACTCAATCAATGATAATGAGGATAAAATTTTGAAGGGTGTAAAATTAAATCAATGTGAATAAACCATATAATGGGTTGAAAGTGTACATTTGATGAAACGATCTCCTATAATAACTTTTCATACATAAAAATGCACAAAATAGAGAGTAAAACCTCTATATAAGATTATGCAAATATTTAAGCTTTGATTTTTTTATTTTCTTACAACTCTTCTTTTCTTTTCTTTTTAGTTTTTGACCATCATTTTTTGTGACACGTGTTTGAACTAGTTACCATCCATGATCATTCTTAGTAATGAATGAAGAAAGAAAAAATGATAATTAGTGAATTAAGTGGTCCAAAATGAAAAAAAATGGTATATTTATATCCCAAACAAAATTATTTTATTTTGAAAGTTTTATAGATTTTCTTTAATGACACTTGTTTAAACTAGTTACTATCCATAATCATTCCTATGCAATGAATGAAGAAAGGAAAAATGGTAATTAGTGAACTAAGTAGTCCAAAATAAAAAATGGTATATTTATATCCCAAACAAAATTATTTATTTATTTTTAGTGACACTTATTTAAATTAGTTACCAAAAAATGGTATATTTATATACCAAAATTCTAAAGTCCGTCATATGTCACGGTTGTATATTTTATTCTTTTATCATCAGAATTGACGTTCGTAAATTAAAATCATAACAATTTGATTTAAATTTTGTAAATTTTTTTATTTAGTTTTCATTAAAAAAATCCAATGACGGACTTTAGAATTTTGGTATACCAAATTTCTCGAACTACCGAGGTGAGGAGTTATTTTTAGGATACTGAGAGTAACTCCAATAACACTTTGATTAAAAAAATAATTTTTCAATGGTTTTTATACCACCCATGGAAGGTAATTTATTTGCTCATTGTTATGATATAAAATGTACCAAATGGGACATTCAAAATTGAATTTTTATAACATTATTTAAAAAAATGACTTGGATAGTATTTGATTAAATTTGGTAACTATTTTTCATAATGGGCGGTGTAGGGTGCTAATACCTTCCCCACATGCAAATGACTCCCGAACCAATTTTAAATTTTCGCAGACCAAAATATTAGATTTTAAATTTGGGTGACCAATCACGCCTAAAATGATTGGTGACGACTCTGAATTTCTTATTTTTGTTTCAAAAAATGATTTCAATTGCCGCTCCACGTCGCATGCACGTTGTGACACCACTAGTTTTGACTATGAGATATGAAAAATGGATGTCAAGACAACTTTTCTAAATGACTCTCTTGAAAAAAACATCTATATGATGCAAACTAGAATGATTCGTACAAAAAGGGCAAGATCAGAAAGTATTCAAGTTGTTTAAATCCATTTATGGATTAAAACAAGTATCTAGATCTTGAAATCTTACCTTTGATGAGATTATAAAGTCTTATGGCTTCGAGCAAATGTTGACGAAGCCTGTGTTTATAAATACATCAAAGATAGGATATTGGTTTTCTTAGTTCTTTATGTTGAGGATATTCTACTCATTGAGAATGATCTAGAAATTGTATCAAAAGTAAATAAGTGGTTAACTGAAAAATTTCAAATGAAATATTTGGGAGAAGTAAGCTATGTTTTGGGCATCCAAATTATAAGCGATAGAAAGAACAAGTTTTTGGCACGTATTCAGGCATCTTCTATTGATATGATGGTGGAGAGATTCTCTATGGAGAATTCCAAGGAAGATCAACTATGGACCAGACATGAAATTGTCCTCTACAAGGAACAATGTCATAAGACACCTCAGGAGGAAGGGGATATGAGAAAGGTTCCCTATACTTCAGCAGTTGGAAGTCTCATGTATGCCGTAATGTCTACGAGACCAAACTTCTGCTTTGCAGTGAGAATTGTCAGTTATTGTCAATCAAATCCAGGTTTGGAAAATTGGTTTGCAGTAAAGCACATTCTCAAGTATCTTAGGAGAACGCGAAACTATATGCTTGTTTATTCAGGTGGAGACCTGAACCCCACTGGATATATTGAATCTGATTTACAATTAGATAGAGACAGTCAAAAGTCGACATCTGTATCACTATTCACCCTAGGTCGAGGAGCTATAGTATGGAGAAGTATTAAGCAATCCAGTATCACAGATTCTACTATGGAAGGTGAATATATAACGGCTTGTGAAATTACGTGCGATCCAGATCCTGATCATTCAAGTGGATAAACATCTGAGTGAATGTATTTTATATAATGAGATTATATATGATTGCATCGATGTGAATTAATATATTTATCAACGTGTTGTTTATCATAAAGATTTAGTACCAATCAATTCAATGATCATCTATTTATTAGTCTGAATCTTCAGTAGTCATGAACTCCTATGCATGTTTACTAGATCTTTTGATTCCCTCATTAAGGTTTGTTTGTAAAATAAGTTAGTGACTTTATTTTGGAGATTCAGTGATATGGATGGCTGTGAACATGATCTTACAAGATTTAGAATCCAAGCTTTTTTAACGGATCGTATATTAGTTCTCTTAAGTGTTAATTCTGAAACTAAATGGTTATTGAACTCAAATTTATAATAGGATTATAAAATAGTCAATCACTAGTGGATTAATGGTACTTAATGATCAAGAGATAATTAGAAGAGTAAAACGGTAATTTTGACCAGTTCTAATTTACGAACCAATAATTGGAGAACAGAACTACGTGAAATGATTATATCAGTGGACTATATGAAAATACTCTGTAAATACAATTTGTAAACTCTAAGAATGTAATTTAATATATATAGTGGAGTAATAATGAAATAAATAAATAAGATTATTGAATTAAAGAGTTTAATTAATAATATGATTTATTGAAGCTTAGGATTATAGGTTCATAATTCACAGGTCACCTCTGTATTACGCAGTCTAGAGTATGAATATTTCAGGACATGAGACAATGACTTACTTGCAAAAGAATTTTTATTCTAGGGCAAGTACATAATTATGAGATAATTATGTGTGATTAATTAATTAAATTATATATATAATTTTTGAAATTAATATATATATATATATATATATATATATATATGATTATCGATAAGTGAGACAAAATATCTAATTTATGAAATTAGATAATTAAATTATTATTAGATAATAATTTGGATCAACTAAATCTGTTATTTATGAAATAATTGATAATTTAGTTGATAAAGATAATAAAATAGGTTAATTTTGAATAAAAAAAATCTAGATATTTAATTTGATTGAAATAAATATTTAATACGCAGTAATTACCACCTGTCAATAACTGATTGAGTATAAGAAATTGACAGAGACTACTGTAGTGCCACGTAACACTACAATAGTGGGCGTGCAACATTGTAGTGCCACATGACACTATAGTGGTGCCGCGAGGCACTGCGATTATGCATAATAACAGTGGTTTCCACTGCTATTGATAATTTTATAAGTAAATATTATTTCAATTATCTCAAAATATCTGATACGCAATTATAAAAAAATATTCAGATATTATTCTGATGGGCTAAGATAATGAATCAGTTCAATCAATCAGTTGAATCAATGAATCAGAGAATTAGTTCATCAATCAAGAGTTGAGAGAAGAACACAAATTCTCCAAAAGGTGATTTTTCTACGATTAAGAGTTAATCAAATTCTCTAAAAGAATCATCATCACGTTTTTTTAAAGAATCGTCTCCCAAAAGTCCTTTTCAGTAAAATCTCTTGATCTCATAAGTTGAGTACATCTAGAGACAAAAAAATATCTTCGTTATATTCTACGTGTCTACACACGTTCTAGTGTGTTGATGATTGACTTGGAAGATCTTAATGTGGATCTCGAAGTTTGATGATCATTGGAACGATTTCGTGAGAACGAAGAATTGATTGGTTTCGCGAGGACGCTTGATTTAGACTACAAGAGGTATATGATTCCTAACCTATTATGTTATAAATTTAATATATAATTATGTAATGAATCCTAAGTGATTAAAAACCTTTTTCAATAAAAAGTTTTTTTTTTGTTATCGTAGCGTTGCACGATTTTATTTTATTAAAAGATTCCGCTGCGCACACGCCTCGACGAACAACATGTTGAGTAAATATTTAAGCAATCGAGACATAAACCATTGTAAAGTAGCTAGATGTCAGGATAGTATGAAATCTACGTCATGCTATATTTTTCTGCTAGCTAGAGGTGCTGTCTCCTGGAAGAGTGCTAAACAGTTACTTATAGCCTCTTCTACCATGGCAGAAGACTTCATGACATGTTATAAGGCATCCAATCACAAAATATGGCTACGGGATTTTGTCACAGGGTTGCACATAGCGGATGGTAATGAGAGTCCACTCAAGTTATTTGTGAATAAATCAACAGTTTTCTATTTTAACAACATGAGCTCGACAAAGTTGAAGTTCATAGACATCAAATTCCTGGTTGTTATTGAAAGAGTTCAGAGTGAACAATTGTCTATATAGCATGTCATAACAAACTCCATTTGCGGATCCACTTACTAAGAGATTGTCATCCAAATAGTTTCATGAGCACACTGCTCTTATGAGTGTTATATAGGTTGATGATATTCAATTTTAGTGGGAGTTTGTATTTTTTCGGATGCTCTTCTTTATAGACATACTTTCAGTTATTACGATTTATGGATATTTTAAAGTAATTTCTTCAGCAAGAAAGTTTTGGTTTATTCACATTCTTATTCTGGTATAGTTTGATCTCACTAAGATTTTCGATGGACCAATTGAAAATAGGCATGTTAAGATCACATTACATGAAATTTTCATACTACACATCCACATTATAATCCATGTCATTAAGTTGTATTGACATACGTGACCATTGATGGGTTGAGTTACGATTGATGTAACAAAAGCCGCATTGCTCCTATGTTGGTATGATTGATGAACCAAATTGGTTATAGATGCATTTCGATAATGACAGCAAAGTTGAGTTCATTCGATTAGTTTGCAAAACATAATTATAATGTTACGCATATAGTCCAAATGAGAGATTATTGGATCCTTAATCCAACATTTGACTTATATGTGAATAATTATGTGTTGCAGACTGTCAAATAAAGTTAAACCTAATTAAAAGTGATCAGCTAAGGTTTTAGTGATTTGGGTTTTAATGTATTTGATAAATTGATGACTTTTGATGTATAGAGATTTTATGATAATTTCTATTTTTATGATGGACTAAAATAGAATTATCAAAAGATGATCGATATGTTATCTATAAGTTATTATGATCTCCAGGTCACACAATTAAGGACAATCATTCTATTCTCCTTAATATTTCATCGTTAGAAAGAAAACAGATAGACTTAATCAAAATAGACTTTCAAATAGAGAATCGTGTAAACCTGAAAGGTCAACCGCTCAGCTCTTAATTGCAATATATCGTCATGGATTCATGTACGCTTCCACTTTATCAGTTATTTAATTTTTGATATGTTCAATATGAGTTCTTGTGATTTTAAGATATGTATTATATCGATTAGAATTTTTATCTAACATATTGTTCTTACAATGAGATGACACCTTGAGACATTCTCCGGACTTGGCTTTAACTCATTGATGTGCCATGGGTAGGGACTGGCAAAGGCGTAAGTGCATCCTAACCTCGTATAAGGTTACAAGGTCCTCAAGATTTCTATTGGACCGCCCACATCAAATGCTTTGGTGATGTCATGTCATGACCTGGCTAATTGACGCCTCATTTTAAGAGTTTTGTACCACAATACTTGCTTAGGTTGAGATGTGTTTATTGTTGTCGATGGCATAATGTTCTCTCAACGAGGATTCACGTGTTTGCTAATCACTGAATTGCTAAGGAAGAATCCGTTTTGTCTTGACTGTTGGCCTGTGTTGAGAAAGGGAGCCTTGACTGATACCATGGTATGTTATGCCGAGGTCTCAGCCTTGGCTGTTTACCTCAGGCTTTTATGCCGATGCCTAAACCTTCGCTATGGTTTTATGAGCGAGGGTTAGAGCTTAAGAACAAGTCGTATATCTTTATCTTGTAAGTCTTATATTTTGTTACCGTGGTCTCTCTGGTTTTGATCTAAATCCTGGGTGCATTTATTCTTAGTTTATATATTCAATGCCATTTATGCACATTCCTTTCACGTGTTCCGATTCCTTGGATAGATGGTACAACAATAAGAGATATTACCGAAATTACGACATTTGTTTGTAAATCTATGGTGGTGTATACAAATCTACAATGTGTTATTCTTATTATTTAATATAAGAGTATTATTTATGTATTATTTTCTATATCAACATTTATTTTCTTCAAAACATTTTTATTATTCGTATATGAATATAGAATCATGGAATCTAGTATTATTTATGGATCATTTTCATATTTATATATATTATGACAATTACAAAGAAATATATTAAAAATTATTTATTATCCAATATTATCATAGTATTATATATATGTGTATATAAAATTAAAAATTATAATAATGTCATAATAATATTTTTATGACTATAAATGAGTAATGTTAAAATAATATGATACATATGAGGTTCAAATGATATATTGTATTATATTACTATATAAATAGCAATATCATTTTGTATATTTTATTATCTTGATATTTTTTATTACTATATAATGATGGGAAAAATAACAGGAAAAGACATGTTTCGGAGTGGAGTTGTAAAAATGACCGAAAATATTTTTATATCCAAATATGGCCGAAATATAACCATGATAATTAATTTATTTACCAAAATTACACAGTAATAAATAAATTATTTATCATATTTCACCATTTTTGTAATAAAAAATTTCTGGTCATTTTTATAACTTGAACTAGGAAATGGGTCATTTTTACAGTTTCAACCAATAAAATATCAATAAAATATTACATTATAATTTTTCCGTTAACTTATATTCAAAAATCATTATGTTTTTAATAGTGATTATGAGTGATAACTTCTTAGTATTTGAAAAATATGTGTACCAAGCATCAGATTATTTAAACTGAGTCCTATAAATTTTCGAGGAGATTCTTAAAGCATTGAAATGAAATATCCAAATCAATAGGTAAACGTTGCAATTTTTTTTATGTAAAATAAATAGTGTCTTTAACTATGAAAAAGCCGCCCATGGTTTTTTGTGGCTTACTTGCAGGTAAGAAAATTTGGATTCTTATTTCAATATAAATAATATATCTTTTAAAGTTATACTTAGGCATGTGGCGTGTGGCAGGCATGTACCCAATCATTATGGTATTAATTTTGCAAAGACTGATAAATATCCTCTCTTGTATTTAAATGAACAAAAATGTGAGGTTATGCGGTAAGAAAATTTTAAAAAATGTGAGGTTTTTCTCGTGATTTAAATATGTTCCAAGTTATAACCTCTTACACCGTTAAGTAATGAAAAAAAATACGTTTGGCATCGAAAAATTGTTGATTTTTGTTGATTTAAATCAACTCAAGATATGTGTGTTTTTACAATACAGATGTCATAAATACTTACGCGTTTGAGTATCCACGTCTATATGACATAATGTGTGCGTCACTACTACAAAAACAGATTAGATGACGGGTAAAATCCGTCATTATAATTTTATATTGATGGTTGACCGACTGTCATCTACCGGCTGTCATCTTTAGTCATTTAAAAAAATCGCCATTATAAGGGGATGCAATAACGGAGAATTCCCGTCACGTAGGTACTGTGAAAAATAGATAAATGACGGGGAATTCCCGTCATCTTAGTCGCCGCAAAAAACATATAGATGACGGGGATTCCCCATCATCTAAAGTCTAAGTAAAAAGAAAAAACATATAGATGACGGCGAATTTCCCAGATACTCACCAAGGCCGATGTCCTTATAAACTGTCCTCGCTCCAAAAAGGAAAATATCTGAATCCAATGAGAAACATCCATCCTGATTCCAAATGATTGACTTAAAATACTGAAAAATTTATGATAGCACGATGGCGAACATAATAATACCTTAACATTATTGAAGTGAAAAAGAGCATAAAAGTTTTACTTACACACAGAGATTCTGAGTTTAGTAACGCACATTGCGCATTAGCTTCCTCGAGCCTAAATGTAGAGAGCAGATAAAAAGTTTCACTCACTTTAGGTCTCGACTGAAATATGATGTAACAAACATTTATATATGGTTAGGCTAATAGAACTAGAAGTTACCCATCTAGGCAAGGGATACCAAGTGCCATTCCCAAGACTTTTGCTTCTTTGATCATCAATGATCAGATCCCACATTTCTGCGAAGTGAAGACGCTGGAGTTTGTCTCATTTTGAGTAACCTGCCTTCATTAGCTACTTGAATTCAGTATTAATTAAAACTTAAAAGATGAAAAAGACACAAAAACATGTGGTTTTTAAGGATTCTCACATCAATTCCTAAGTTTAAGCGGCGCCTGTAAGTCAATAAATTAATTGCAGGAATGGATCCATCTACAAGCAACCAAAGGTCGTTCAGACTGAATTACGGTGACTATCGAGATTTTTAGCAAATAACGCTAAACTGATAAACGATTAACAAAATTGAAAGGTTAATAGTGACAACTGCTTAACCAAATTTTCCACATAACCAAAATCATCTATGTTTACCACTCCTTGCAAAAATTACATCTTTCCACAAATATATTTATCAATAAAAAAGTTGTACTCACTATAAATCCCCACAAACACCAAGCAGACAACTATATTACCCATTTCAGTTTCACATGGAGCAGGAGTAATATAATAAGAAAATGGAAGAGAATATGCTAAAAAGACTAAAGACACCATTTTCCTTTAAGATCTCGGCGAGTTTGTCCTCTCTTGCGACTGTTCGAGAGAGATCAAGAGCGGGGAGAGAGAGAGAGATATGGAGAGTGAACTTTGGGTTCAAATTCGGGAAAGGAAAAAAGAAGTCTAAAAGATGAAATTATGGTGGCTTAAATAAGATGACATTTTCAAAAATAAAATGAACTCTCGCTAATAAGCGAGTTTTTTATACTATAATGATGACAGTTATATTGTCATCGTAGGTAAGACATTTATGACAATTAGTAAAAAAAGCTGTCATATTATCAAAATTACCTCGCTCAACACTTTTTTCCTTTGACAAGTTTTGTAAAACTGTTATTGTACTAAATAAGTGGATGTTATTGTATCTCATTTTTATAGCACCTTTTTCCTTTGACAAGTTTTGTAAAACTGTTATTGTACTAAATAAGTGAATGTTATTGTATCCCATTTTTGTAGCAGCGCATTTAGAATTTTATACATGGGAATAAGTACAATTGGGTGGATAAAATTTTAACCACGATCTGTGAATAGGATATGAGTATACTCAATATTCATTAACTATCCATGAGCGATTTTTAAAATTTCAATGACACTTTAAATGAGCTTATTTTTTCAATTTTTTATTAACATTTAATAGCTTTTAGATTTATGAAAAGTTTGACTAACAGCAAAAGTGAAGAGTTCTTCTGGGAAAGTGAAAAGTTTGACTACCTGTTCTTAAAAATTGCACGAGGAGGAGGGTTTCTCAACTTGTAGATTTGTCTTGTTGCAATTTTCTCTTTTATAGAAGTAGGGTTTCTTAAGTCATAAATTTGAGGTTATAAAAGACAAAGCAAACAAAAAAATAAGGGTATATATGAAAAGCTAAAATTATGATTTAAAAGCTTGTCTTGACTTCCCGAGAAGTCATCTAAATGAAATTTTGGAAAAGCCTGGGATTTGGGCTTTTCCATATGCACTTTGAGAAAATGGATTGTTTATGAGAAAATCTATTTTAAAACCCTCATCAAACATGTAGTGGAAATTACACATTTCATCACGTTTTAAAGGTCATTATACATAAATGTCCCTTTTTTATTTGCATGTATGATCGTTTTTTACTTAGTCTTATACATTTCTTAAGTTTTTAATCATTTTTACATTTTTTCCCCTATCTTTCCCAAAAGTTGAGCTATGAATTTCCATATTCGACAGGCTTAGTTGTGGGTTTCAGGTTTCCTTCTTGGATCTGAGATTTTACTTCGAGCTGAGGGTTTCGGGTTTTGCTTCTTCAAGCTGTGGGATTCTTGCTTCGATCGTGATTTTCAGTTGTTCTTATTCGATCACGATTTTAGATTTTGAGCTTCCTCGTGCTTTGTTCTTCTTTTTCAGTGTGTTTTCCTTCGTCGAGGTTTGTTTCTTGTTTTCTTTCTTCTGTTGATTCGTTCAATTAGATCATCTACATTATTGTAGATGATCTTATTTAGCTCTTCTTTTTCATTGTAGTTCATATTATCTTCTTTTTCATTCAAGATCATCTATATTGTTGCTCATAGTGTATATTGTTCATAATGTAGCTATTGTTTAGTTTGTTGTCCTGCTGCTGGCTTTTCATTTATTTTTCTTCCATTTATGAGTCTATCGAAGTCTGACGTGATGGTCCTTCTAGATTCTTCTATTTTTTATAGATATCTTAACTCGAGTCATCTGTCAATTTAAGCATATACACATTTATATTCTTAAACTAGTATTTAAAATTAGATATTGTCAGTATCTAATTTATATACCTCACGGTTTGTATGGTTAGAATTTGTGAGCAACAACTGGCAGGATACTCTGTACTACATTTCATTGTTTTTCAATTTATGGTTCATTTTTTGAAATTTATGTACCGTAATATTTTTAAGTATGTCGAAGGATTCTATTATTTTATTCTATGATGGTAGATTGTGTGATACCAATACATATGTAGATAATAAATTAAAACTAATTTTTATTGATGTGGATTCAACATTTGGTGTTCTATTGGATTTGATTATAAATGACTTATGTTTATCTGTTACACGAGAAAATATACATATGAAAGTTATTCTTGGTGTTGGGATGACATTTTTTAATTTTTTTAGTTGAAATGATGATAATGATGTTTTATGGTTCATTTCCTTTTGCGAAAAATGTGCATTGTCGATTAGTTTTTTAGATTGATCAATGTTTAGAAATTTCAGCCACGGTCAATGCTAGTTGTTCTATGGTCGACATTGTGATTTCTTCTACTAGTAATGTACTTGTCGAGCAACCGTCTAATTGTCATTTTTTAGACTGTTGATATTGAGAATGCTCCAACTGATTTTCATGTTAGGGAGAATGATTTATTTGGTGGTAAGGTAGAGTTAAAGAAAGCAATTCAAGTTGTTGCATTAAAAAATAATCTTTAATATGCGTTGATGACTCTTGCAATTCATATTTGCATGCTTCGAAGTATAAGCATATTGATTTGTGGATGGTGAGAAAGTACATTAGTAAACATTTATGTTCATTAGATATTATACAAAGTAACCATAGGTAAGCTAGTGCTATCATGATCAGTGAGTGTTTGAAGGAAAATTATAATGCTTGTTGCTTACAAAAGAGTCATCCAAAGGAGATTGTTGACCACATGTATGTGAAACATGGTGTTCATGTTAGTTATCATAAAGCTTTAAGAGGGAGATAAATTGCTATGAATTCTATTTTAGGATCTCTTGAAGAATCATATGCTGTCATTCCTTCATTTTTCATAGCATTGCATGAAACAAACCCTGGTATGATATAGTTCTTTAATGATCAATAAAATTGTTACGATTAGTAGATAATTTAGTTATGCTTATTGTACTTTTCTTTCTATGTTTCAGGTTCTGTTACTTATTATGTTGTGACTTTTGATAGGAGGTTCAAATATT
This sequence comes from Datisca glomerata, assembly GCA_003255025.1. Taxonomy (NCBI): domain Eukaryota; kingdom Viridiplantae; phylum Streptophyta; class Magnoliopsida; order Cucurbitales; family Datiscaceae; genus Datisca; species Datisca glomerata. The sequence continues at coordinate 671,500 of QANY01004575.1, read as the reverse complement.
GTTTTATGTCTAATGCATCGTCCTTAGATGGGTAGAGACATTGTAGACCAATTATATCAGTTGGGCCTTTTTAATGGCCAAGTATGTGAGTAGTTTGCTATCTGCTTATTTTTTAGATGGTAACAACCAATTCCACTAGCATTCGCTATAGTTGATTCAGAAAATGATGATTCATGGATGTGATTCATGCGTAAGTTACATTCTTGTATTGGAGATGTTATTGATTTAGTTATTGTGTCTGATCGACACACTAGTATTTCCAAGGCCATTAGTATTGTTTTTCCTGATGTTCATCATGGAGCATGCATGTACCATCTATGTTAGAATATAAAGACTAGATTTAAGTTGTTGAATTGCATTGATCTCATTTTTTATGCATGTGCTAAGGCTTATCTTATGACTGACTTTGAGCATCACATGGGGAGTTTGGACAAGAAATCTCCATGAATTCATTCTTATTTGGAGGGAATTAGATTTGATAAATGGGCATGAGCTTATTTTTCTAGTAATCGGTATAACATGATGACCTCGAACATCTCTGAAAGTATTAATAATGTTTTAGTTGAAGCACGTGAACTTCCTACTATATCGTTATTGGAATGTATACATCAGCTATATTTGAGATGGTTTTATGAGCGTAGAATGACGATAACTTTTTTGAATTAAATATAGCCGATCCGAATCAGCATATTTTTTGTTTTACACCCTATAATTCTTCCTCAACCAGGATTGGACACAATAGCAGAGCAAGTACAAGTATTAGTAGAACAGCAAAAATTTGTTTCTCATCATTAATTTTTGTGTGCGGAATACGCTTCAACCTATAAATGTGTCATTCACCCATTAGAAAATTGGAGCATGTTACATATTCAGGATGAAGGAGAATTAAAGATACGACCTTTAGATGTGAGACGTTCAGTGGGAGACCAAAGAAGCAACATATTACGTCTATATGTGAAACTAGGCGAAGTGTGAAGTCTAGTCGTTGCGATCAAGTTGGTCATAATCAGAAAATGTGCAAGATCCCGATTCGTGCTTCCTTTTCTAGGAATAGCAAGTAGACACAACATTAATGCAACATTTGATATTGTCTTAAGTTTGTAATTTTATTGTTTATGAACAATTGTTTTTTATATGTTTCCATTTAAGTTATTTTTTGTATGGACAAACTTACTGTTATGCATTTAAATTTGAGTTGTTTTTGAAATTGACTTTTTGAATATGCTATCATGTGTACCTTGGTCATTGGCAGGCAACTGTTTAACTATACTATCTTTTACAGTTTTATAAATAAATGTCAACAAATTATTTACATTGTGTAAGCTCTTTTTATGAACTGAAAATGGGTTCCCTATTTTTACATCATACCTCAATTTTCCACCACCTGCACAAAAAATCATACAATCCAGCACTCAATTACAAATAGTAATAATCAAAATACTAATCTTTTTCATTCAGCACAATGAGTAACCATTAACAAAATCATCCATGTATCAATATCTAGTCATAGCCTAGTCAATATTTACCATCCATGCATCAATATCCACCATTAACAAAACCAAGTAATATAAAACATATTATAAAAATAACTACTTAGCCAACTAGTGTGCAGCCCTATAAACCAGTTTCAAAAACCCATACCAACTATCAACATTCAAAATACGCAAACTAAATGTTTTAGCAACCTTATGAACCAACCCTATCACCAAGTATCTAGTGAAACTGTGATCCAAGAGAAAAGCTCGGTCCTTCTTCAAGTGATGTTGTTTTCTTGACCTTATTTCCCTCGGTCACATATGGTGATTTTAGAACTTTGTTTTTCTTTACCAACCATCTTCTTTTACTTTTTTTGAAGAATTACCTCTTCTGTTCAGATCATTGACCATTATTGTGTTTACTTGGTCAAGGTTTCCTCCTTGTTCAACATCCATGTTATCTTCATTGTTATCATCACCATTATTAGCATCGTCATTGGCAGCTTCTGGTTCTTTTCCCTTGTCAGCTTCATCATTATTGTCCCTTTCCTCTTGTTCATTGTCCTACATCATTAAGATGTATCAGTATTCATATTCATATTTTTATGAGTAACAATATATAAATTTATTACCTTCTCTTGTTGTCCAGGTTCTTTGTGATGTCGTTTATATTGTCATCAAGTTGCGTATATCAAACACAATTGTTCTTTTGTTTTGACATCTCCCCCTTGTTTGCTTGTTTCTCCTTCTCTTGCTTTCTTCGTGGTATTTTCATCAATTGCTCAATTGAGTCTTCTTCATCTGATTGAACAATAATAGGTATTGATTCCTTCCCCTTTTTGTTGAGTTTCTTGTGATACGAAATGGAGCCATGTATGATGCGTCCAATTTTTGCCTTGTCAATATCATCAGCGTCAAAACAATGCGTAGCTGTTTAATCATTTGTTATATAAAAAATGTTAGAAAGAAGCAAATTTTACAATAGACTGTAATAAATTTATGTATTGGTAAATAAACTTTCATACCCTGCCCGTGTTAAATATTGCATTGGACAGGTCATTCCATGACGGCTGCTTATGTGATTCCCAATTGCATATTTTGGGCATTTTTGTGACAATTCTTCTCGCATATAGGTTCTTTCTGCTTAAAATGCTTGGGATAATCTTGTATTCCCAAACAATCAACGCATACGGGATTATCATAACCCCATATCATGTTACTTCCACATGGTTCCCATAATCCTTTATGAATTCGATAGTTAGCTTATCAGATAGCCTCCCTCATGGGTATGTCTCAAACATCTCATCATCATCAATCATGTTAACGTGTTGTATATAAATCTTGATGCTCTCTTGCCTCCTTAAAAGAAAATGCTCCAAGAAGTATAATCTTGCAACTTTAAACTAGTATTCCTTTTTTGCTCCTCGCATCAAATTGAATGACAAGGCAAGGTTCTATCTTGTTATTGACTTTACTCCAGGAAAAATAGCTTCTCTCAACTTCCTCATTGGTAGCCTACCTTTTCGAATGAACGAGTAGTCACCACAATTCAATCCCATTACAAGGGTGAAACTTTTAGTTTGAAATTTACAACCGTTCTATCAATATTGAAGCAGACTCCATCAGTTTTACTGATATTTTGGCACTGCCATCTTAGTAGATGCATCAATAGATGTGATGGGAAGCTTTGAATTTCAGTGTTGAGCAAATGACCAAAACATGTTTCCTTAAAACATCTTTGCTATTTGGTATTCAAAATCTTCTTTATTGTTGATATGACGGAGAGGCTGGAGTATAGATCTACCATTTGCTTCACATTCCACTTGCTTGGTAGCTCAAACAGTGGGTTGTTCTACAATGATAAATAAATTATATCAGACTAGTATCTAATTTATTGGTAGATATTATTTTAGAGATAGTTTACCTTTGATTTGTATGCGTCATCGTCGTCAGCTTCCTCTTTAGATTCTTGCCCTATTTATTATTATTCATCAATTTCTTCTTCATCCTCTTCTTCATCATTATCTTCCTCTTCTTCTCTATCATCTTCATCTATTTTTTCCTCATCATCTTCTTCTTGTGTTTCTATTTCTTGTGTGGTAGTTTGTGTTTGTTCTTCTTGTGTGGTAGTTTGTGTTTGTTCTTCTTGTGTGGTAGTTTGTGTTTGTTCTTCTTGTATGGTAGTTTGTTTTTCCTCTTCTTATGTGGTAGGTTGTTTTTCCTCTTCTTATGTGGTAGGTTGTTTTTCCTCTTCTTATATGGTAGCCCGTGTTTCCTCTTCTTGTGTAGTAGGTTGTGTTTCAAACAACCTTGCCAATTCTGGTAGCTCCGATAATTCTATTGGTTGCTATTGTACTATTTTTTTCATTTTTCTTTCTTCTATTTTTCAAATTCATGATCTTGTTCTATGTGATGGTCCTTCTGATTTCTTAGCTTTTTTCCTGTTTGTTTTATGCGAGGCATCTGTTAATCATAACAACACAATTTAAGCATATACACATTTATATTCTTACACCAATATTTAAATTACATATTATCGGTATCTAATATATATACATTACGCATAGCTAGTGTAAAGGTGTTCAATGTTTCATATTATTATGGTCTTTATTATTAAAAAGGAAAATCACACTACTTTTGGTAAAATTGTAACTACTACATTGTTCTATACGTGTGACCTAAGTTTTTTTTATGAGAACAACAAAGGAAAATCAAAGCAAATAGAGTTAATGGAAGCTGTTATAACTAAGTTAGATACTAGAAACATGTATTTAACAGATATATTGAAACTGCGGAGTTAATATGCATCTACAGGACTCAAAACTTCATTCTAGTAAACTGAAGCTTAGAGGTGTTCAAAAGTATCCTGAATCGACCGAACTGAAAATGACTGGTTCGGTCGGTTCTCAATACGTGTTCGGTTCGGTTCGGTTCAGAATTTTTATGGTTTTCAAACCGAACCGAAATATTAAATTAATATTAATTTTTATTTTTTATATATAATATCATTTAAATTATTTTTTCAATTATTTTTTATTTTATATTATTTTTTCAATAATATTATTTAATTTTTTAATTAATAATACCGAACTGATGAACTGAACTGAAACTCACGGCTCAGCTCGGTTCGGTTCTTTTAGCATTCGCAGTTCAATTAAGTTCCTTTTACATTCACGGTTAGGCTCAATTATATTCGGTTTTTTGCCAAAAAACTGATCGAAATGAACCGTGAACACCCCTATTGAAACTAAACATAACAAGAATAGGTAATTAATTTAGATACTAGTAAAATGTGCAGAATAAATTTCATACCTGTTGTTGCAGAATAATTCTGAAGCTTCAATTTTCTTTTATGGATTCTTGCTGGAGGGTACATTTTCTGCTTGTTCGTGCAGGTTGGATCAATGGAGTCATGGGTTTCGTGGGTATACTGGGTTTTATGGGTATTCTGTTTCAACGAGCAGGTTTTTTGAGTGATGATCCGTGTGGTTTTAATCGAATGGTCATTGATATAAGCCTTACACACGTGTCAACAATCTAGGAGTGCATATCTTTGTAATTGATTTTATTTTTCCGCTTTTCTTCCCTTCCATTAAACACCACGTTTCATTAAATGACAGCTACAATTACACGTGTTTTGGCCCGTTACACGCATAACTGTAGCGCGTGTTTCTCGACACTTTTCATTAAGGGCCTAATGGTAAATGATTTTACCGTTTACCATTAGCTGCTAGGCTGCCCGACCATTCTTACAATTTATAAGTTGAGCGGCCATCTGTGTAGTTCTCCCAAACATGTTTGATTTTTTATCTTTTATTTCTCTTTCAAAGGTCTAAGACCAATTCTTTCACCCATCTTCCCTCTCTTCTGTTTTTCTCTCTTTATCATTTCTTTTTCCTTCACTGTTTTCTCACTCTTTGTAGATCTGTTGCTGCATTTTTTGGGTTTTTCTATGGAGTTCTCCTTCCATTTTGGAAGGGTTTTGTTTTCTACTGTTTGCGTAAATTTTGGTCTACCAGATCTCTGATCATTGGTGGTTGTCTTCTCTTCAGATCTGACAGTTATGGTATTTTTAGTGCCTTATTTGCGTGTGTCACAACAAGGTGTCCCAGATCTATTCGAGATTATGATGTTTTTCGTGGAAATATGCTTTTGTAGTATTAGTTGGTTGAGCCAGGTTTGGATGGTGGAGTGGAGGACCTTCGAAACGAGCCGCCCGAATTTTACTTTTGTGTGTTGTTTATACACATGATTCCCTCTATGTATGTAATTAGGTGTAAATTGGCCTTATCTGGCACTTATAATCGTTTATTTGTATTTAGATCTGATAGTTTTGTTTAGATCTTGTTCTGTTTGTAACTCTACTTTCGTAATGAAATGTGTTTTTATCTTTAAAAAAAAAAGACCAATTCTTTAGTAGTATGTTATTTATTAAACATGATTTTTTAACTTACAACAATGATGTAATTAGTTAGTCAACTTTTTTAACAAATACACGTTTTGATTTTTACAAAGTTTACAATTTTATCATGATAAAAATAAGTATTTAAAAATAAGTAGGAATGTCAAAATGATTCGCGGGTCTCTGAACTTGCGGTGACCCACTTTTAATAGGTTAAAATTTCAGTAAGTAAATGAGAGACATGATAGGTACAGAGAGCTTATAACTAAACCCGTACAAATATGGGGTGGGGATGATATATTAGTGTCCACCTCATCCATAACCCATTTATTTTTAAATATTTTTTTATCATATTTTTATTAAAAGGAAATTATATCCCTATGTTACAATCATATACTAGCACTATTTTTTGTACCCTTATTACACTCTACTCTCTAACTTAGCCGTCAAATAAGATAATTTCTATTTTATTTTTATTCTAGATCATCTCCATTATTTTTACTGTTAGCATTCTCTTTTAATACCTTTTTGCCTCTAACCTGCCATGAGAAATTTTACATATAATTTAAGTTTAAAGAAAGAGTTGAGGAACTCATAGATAAACCAATCCTACTAATGAGGATTCCCCATTCACATGTCACCTTAATTGAAAATGGGGTGGGGTATGGTTGACACATGGAGATGGGGATGGGGTGGGGGAGGCTGCCCCCCTTGTTGATGTCCCTAAAAATACGCATATAAAGTGATTTTGTTAAACTAATAAACGCATAATATATTTTAACTCTAGAATTAATGTGAATAGTTAATCTCAAATGTGATCATGGTTTCTCTTGAAGAATGAACAATTTCTCCATATCAGTATGTAACGAAAATGGTAGAGCTGTTCTTAAAAGAAAAAAAAGTCTTTTGGTTAGAAAAAGAAAAAGAAAAAATAGGTATGGTTACTAATATCTCAGTACGTGTTACTCACACCCAACCATGCAATTTAACATGAGTTTGAGCAGTAACAATTTAAGGTGAATATCTGATGGATAAACGCATACCCAACTCAACTCCTAATTGACATTTTGATTGAGGATTATAATTATCTTATAATTGAACTATCATGTTTGTTTGAATTAATTTTTAAATTAAGCAACATATATGGTTTGCAAGTATATCTCGTGAGAGGACAAATAAATTCTCTAAAAAGATGGAAGCAGTCATAATTAATAAGTCAAAACAATCCTAATGAGACAATTGAATTTGTTATCTGGAAAGTTAATTTATATATACTTACAATAAAAGTATATTTATACCAAACATATCCATAATTTGTCATCAATTAAATTTGACTGAATTCAATTGTCACATATTCAAACACAGGGGTCCTAGAAAACATAGTTAATATTAATAAAGTTGGAAGCTCTGCTTAGACAAGTCGGGTGAGTAACACTAATAGAGGAGACGGTGAGCTATAACTCTAGGAGTGAGATTTTCTCATGTCTGACCATTAACTCTAAGAGTGAGATTTTCTCATGTCTGACCAAACAACAGGTGTCCACACAAGAGGGAGTCTTATTTGAACTAAGTGATTCAATAGAAAAAAACGACTCATATTGGCTTCATTTTAAAAAGAATTATATTATTTATTGAATTCTCGTGTTTGGTTAATTTAGACCGTTGTTTTTCTGTCCGATCACATCCTCTTATTCTAGAAGATAGGTGATTTTTTTTCATAAACAATATTCAAAAAGAGAATTTGGATTAAAATTTGATGGACAGATATGAAAAATTTGAGAAAAAAACAAGTGGGTAAAAGAGAAGGTCGCGTCTATGCAGAAATCTCAGTAAATAAGTCATTTTAAAAGTGGTACGTTAATATATGACCTAAAAATTAGAAGTTTATTAATGACATTTTTATTTTTTATTAATTTTAATCTCCAAAATATCCTCTACTAACTATCTTACCATTTTTTTTTATTTTTTATGAGATAATGATATTTCTTTACTTTTTAGTTTTGAATTAATATAAATTTTGTTTTAAATTTGTTTGTTAATAAACTATTAAATCTTAATAACAATAATCTCCCCCGTTAATTATCCACTTCCAAAAAACGAAGCAACCCTTCTGTATAAGCATCTCAATTACTTCACCAACTTTCGAATTATTTCACCATCTCCGAATAAGCATCCCAACCCCTCCATTCTCTCAATTACTTCAGCTTCCCAATAAGCAATTGCACTAAAAGGAAAAAAAAATCAAACTCTGTTTTCACCATTAAAAGTGTTAAAACCAGAAAAAACATTAAAAGTGTTAAAACCAGAAAAACCATTAAAAGTGTTAAAACCAGAAAAATCAAACTCTGTTTTCACCATTAAAAGTGTTAAAACCAGTTAATCTTCATACTGTAATTTCTTTTCACCAAAAACAGAAATTAAAACAGAATTTCTGGAAAGTTCATACATTTTCACCTTCAGACTTTTTGTGTTAATGGATTCGGATCGAAGATGAATAATAAATTATTGTGTGGTATATTAGAGTTTCCTGTAATTTTTTGGGAATAAATCGCAGCCCATTCTCTAATGAAAGATAAAGATTTATGTTTATAGGAGAAGATAATAATTTGTGTGATATGTGAGAGAATTGAGGAGTAATTTTTAAGGAACTGAATTTGTGAGAAAATGGGATAAAACACAAACATTTGATTTGAATTTTGAAATAGGTTGAGTTGAAGATTTTTTTATTTTTTTCTTAGAAGATGGGACAACATGATACATTTTTATATTAACAATATAAATATAAATGATCACATAAATTGTTAATATCTTTTTTCAACGTGTCAATATGTGTTATCATATTTTACAAGTTAAATTATATTTCAGTAGTATGTTTGTTAAATGATTAAACCCAAAATCTCTATTATCATACAACTAATAATTTCCTTAATCAACACGTTGGAGCTTATCATTTATTGAAGTTTTAAAATTTATGGTGGGAATGATTTAACATTTATTGAAATTTTTATTTTTTTAGGGGAAGATGATCGTCAACTAATAAAGTTATCTTTTCAGAAATTAAAAATTATCATTAAGAGATAATTTCCAAATTAATTCTTTTTTTTTTTGAAAAATAACTAAAAAAAATCTATGTAGAAACATGTGATAAGGGCATTGTAAACAAATTATAAAAGTTTAAAATCAAATTAAGTAGAAAACGGTAATTTATCTTCTTCTGTTTTTTTAAGCCATTTTCTAACTTACTACCATGAAAGTGATATATCTATGTCATTTTCTCACGTGTATGTGCATTAGAATAGAAATGCCAAGACAAGTCGACTTGTTTTTAACGAAAAATAGGTCTGTCAGGTCCGATTGAATGAAATTAAGCCTATCAAGGGGTTAATAAGAGCCCAATAAAATGCCAAACATAAACCTAAGAACTCATAGCTTTCATGTTCGACTCAACCCATTCCTCATTTCTAATGGCTCAACCCATTCCTTTCAAAGTATATGACTAAACAAATAGACGGGCTTTATACACATCTAGCAAATATTTAAAAACTTATTATAAAATTAGACAACTAGTTTCATAATCATAAAAAATAGTTAAATTTATGGGTCCACTATTAAAACTATATATCTTCCTATTATACCCATTTACTATCTTTAACAAATTTTGAAAAAAAATTAAAACCTTCCATTAGTCATAAATGTTATAGTTTTTTTTAAATTTTCTTAAAATCTCTGTCTCTCTCCCCTTCCCTCTGTCTCTTTCTCTCTCTCTCGCGTACACATAAAGAGGAAATTGTAAATTTCACCATTCTTTTAGGATCATTTTACATAAATGTCTTTTTTTAAATTGCATGTATGGCCATTTTTTAACAGTGACATTTTTTTTGATAATTTTTTTCTTTGTGCCCCTATGTTCCCCGAAGTGAGCTGTGGTTTCTAGGGTTTAGAATAGAGCTCCTTGCCAATCGCTATTCTTCAGTAGCCTTTGTTTGTCGTCGTTCGTGGTTCGTGATTCAAGGAAGATAGGGTTCGTCGGGGGTCGCTCGTCGTTCTTTGGTGCTCTAGTGTTCGTCAGATGGTCGCCCTGTACTTCCTTTTCAACGCGTTTTCCTTCATATCAATGATGAAGATGGCATTGTTAGAGTTTAAAATTGATTGTTTGTACAGGATGTAATGCATTGTTAGGGTTTCATTCTTGGATCTGGGGGTTTTCTGATTACTGATTGGATATGAAGTTTCGCTGGTATTTCTGGTTTTTCACTTTTTTTTTCAGATCTTATTCTACGCGATGATATTTAAATTAGATACCATACGTATCTAATTTACATACATTACACATAGCTAAAACAAAAACAAAAATAAACTAACAAAAACAAACCAGTATTTAAATTATATGCCATATGTATCTAACATATATACATTATGCATAACCAGTGTAAGAGTGTTCAATATTTCATATTATTCTGATGTTCATAAATAAAAATAAACCAATATATATATTAGATATTATAATTTATATACATTACGCATAGCGAGTTTAAATGGGGTTCAATGTTTCAGAGTATTATGGTGTTCATAGACAAAAAATAAATCAGCATTTAAATTAAATACTATATGTACATAATTTATATATAATACGCATAGTCGCTTTTCTTCCCTTCCGTTAAACGCCGCGTTTCATTAAATCGTAGCTACAGTTACACGTGGGGTTGCTGCACGGTAATTATAGTGCTTGTTTTAGGCCATTTTTCATTAATGGTCTAATAGTAAATAACAAACCATTTATTATTATCTACCAGGGCACCCGACCAGTTTTGCAATAAAAAGATGGGTGACCATTTTACTACACAAATGGCCCAGTGGGCCATTTGTGCAGTTCTCCCTAATATAAATGCATGTATATAATATGATTGAGAGGGAGGGAGGGAGGGAGAAAGAGAGACGGGGAGAGAGGGAGTGAGGGAGGGAGGGAGGGAGAAAGAGAGACGGGGAGAGAGGGAGTGAGGGAGGGAGGGGGAGAGTGGAGAGAGATATTTTAGGAGAGAGAGACTAATATATATATAGACGAGAGAGAGATAGTGGAGGGAGATATTTTAGGAGAGAGAGACTAAGATATATGTACAGAGTGAGATAATTAATAGATAAGGGAGAAAGATAATTAATAGATTTGCATGATTTATGAGAGGGAGAGAGGGGTAACGGTTAAGATATTGAGAGAGAGAAAGATAATTAAAAGGGTATATTGTAACAAATTTAATAGAAAAACTAGTAAATTTAAATCAATTTGCTAGATAAATTTTTGTAGAACAATACTATATTTGATATTTTTCAAAATGTTTGATAAAATTGTATTTAGAATTGAAAACTTGTATATATATTATCAATTCTATAAAAAAAATTTATAGGGGTGTCAATTGTGCTGTGTCGAGCCGTCGGGACACATTTTTAGGACCATAGGTGGCCCATCGTGTTGGTACTGCACGACGCACTTGTCAATTGTTTGGTGTATTAGGCATGGGGTATGTGTAATTGCTTCGGTTTGGTATTTTAACTAAAATTAACTTTATTTAGATGTATTAAACTGTATAAAATAAAATAATCGCATGAAGAAACGTAAAAGAGAAATCCAATGTAATTTTATTAATGGAAATGTATTATTAAAAATATCAAAATTTGAGGCAACTATATATAGGAATGAAATATAATATGCTTTTATATATTCTACCAATACTTAATGTTCTATATCATTTCTTTTTTTATTATCTAACAATTGTATGTTTACTACTGCTTCACCTTTTGAGATATTATTTTAATTAAAATTCTATTATTTAGTTTATCACGTACACTGAACGTTTTAAGAGCTGATATTAAAAAGTCTAAATACTCGAAATGATTAACTTAATTGAATTTACTTAATTATTTATTGATTTGGAGCAAAAAAGAAGTAGACCCCACGATGATAACACTAATATAATCTTGAGTGATTGTTTGGTAGTCTGCACTGTACAGTACTAAAGATATGACTGTACTATTTTAATATTGTTCGTTGTTTGGCAAAAATATCAAGCCTGTATTAACTAATACAGTGAGACTATTTTGTTCCAGCGACATAAAATAATTTAGTCTGCTCCTAAAGAGAGGACTAAATACTAAGAGCTCGTTTGACAGTCAGGATAGTACTGTACTAAATATGTCAGACTGTACTCTACTATATTGTACTGTATTGGATTAAATAATACTGTCCATTGTTTGGTGCTGTATTAGATAAAAAAAACTGTATTACTTGTACAACGTTTGGCACATCATAGTACTAGATTATTGTAAAACTTTTTGTCATAATTTGATTTACACAAGTCTGTTTAGAACTCATTAACATGTTATTTAACATTTTCAACTACAAAATAAACATTCATTCAACCAATCAATAATAATAATTAAAATACTTCAAAAAAGATCTTTAAATGTCATCATTCATTTTCATAATTTATAATAATATTCATACAAAAAATCATCACCAAGGCATCACAAAATAAGTTTTCATATTCACGACATAATGCCCATCCACCAAGGCATCACAAAAGAATCATAACATATATACTCCCTATAATGGCTATCCACCAAGGCATCAAAAAAATTCATAACATCAAAATAAGTATGCACAAAATATCACCATTTAACGATTTGGTTCCTTCTCCTTTCATTATACATCTGTATAGCTAAATTATTCTTCCATCCACTCCATTGATTAGACGAGTCTATTGTCCCCATAGTATCAATCTCCTCGAACCACCATTTACTTCATCTAGCTCAATTTCCATTGGATCTATTGACATTTCTGTCATAATCAGATTATGTAAAAGACAACAAGCGGTAATAATATGACAATGAGTTTGTATAAGATAAAATGATGGACTTCTTACTCATCGTATCTTGAGCAAACCAAAATATCTTTCAATAACATTTCTTGCAGCTGCATGCTTCATATTAAATCGTTATTCATGATTTAAAGGTGTACGCCCATTTCTCCACTATGATAGATGATAACGTGTTCCTCTAAATGGTGCATGAAATCCCTCAAAATTTGTGTATCCAGCATCTACAAGATAATAGTAAACTATGAAAGGGAGCTTCAATTATATTACTTAAGATAGCCCAATTCGGTTACAGATAGAAAGATGGACTTCTTAAGATTGCCCATCATATCTTACCCATAGGGACTTGAAGTCCATTAGGTCTACTAAGCGCATCTCGAAGTACTCTAGAGTCAGAAGCAGATCCTTCTCATCCTGGTAGAATAAATATAAACTTCGTGTCTGGGGAACAAACGCCCAATACATTTGTGGCAATTGCTCCATTTCTTGTCTGATACCTTGGCTCCCAAACAATTCTATATAACATATTAACACTCGAATTATTATTTGAGTAATTAAAAACAATTAACATTTTTCATGAAGAAAACTTAAAATAATGTATACCTTAAACCATTTTCATCTCTCATCATTATAATTTGCTTGCACCGGAGTTGCTCCTTTAAGTAGACAACTTTGTAGTCATAGAACTCCATGTAATACAGAATTGAAATACCTACTTATGGTCTCCCCTGAACGTTTGAATCTATTACCTATTGTACGAATCTTTACAGATGAGCGAGTATATGCAAGAATATGCACACTTGCTCCTCTAAAATAACCAAGCCATCCTTTTTCACTCTTCTATCATTATGAAGTAATTCACATAAGATACCAAAGGTTCTTCTATCCATTCTGAGTTAATTCACGCACGATGTCTCACTATCTCCTATTATACTATCCAAATAACGTAGTCGTGTTTCACGATTAGTAAAAGTACGATCAGCTAACAAATAACTTTCATAATGTTTCTCTGCCATATCAACTATCATCCATAGTGCCATCATGAACATACTCATCATTTCCAAATGCCACATCTCCAATACAAGATACATCAAAAGCCTCCTCTTATCCATCTCTATTCAAAACAAAAATATTTTAGCTAAATAATTCATATCAATTATCACAAAGCCTATCAATATTATTGAGCAAGTCATCAAGACATCAGCTGTCCATATTCAAAAGAGTGCTTATTTTAAGGAATTTGGACTTCTCCTACAGAAGGAGTTGAGGCTGAAAATAAATGCTTGAATCTCAGGATATATTTCATTAAATTTGAAAGAAATACTATCTAACAATATAAATGCTAATCAACAAAGGAACTGGGATCATAATCTCTATAGAGGTACCACTTCTGATTAACTGCTAAAAATGACCTTTTACTATAATCTGAATTGATAATTGTTCAATTAGTAGATAATAAAATAGGAAAGTGATTTATCTACAGTAACAGATTCTAATTTATGCCTTCTTATCAATCTGAGGCAAGCCTCAGTGAAAATGAATTGAGATCTCAATATAGTATCAATCAGTAAAACCAAAACTTTCACAAAGCCAACAAAAAACACAGAGAAACAGAGGGTCTGTCTTCGCGGTGAAACAGAGAAGAACATTTCTGAAACATAGATCTGTTTTCGTCGGTGAAACAGAGAAGCTATAATCATTCAAAGTTAAAATCAGACCCATAAAACATGAAATAAGCACAGATCTCATCAACCAGAATGAAGATCTAAGAAAATAGAATAATCACGGAAAAAGAAGAGATACTTACCTCGTGTGGCATAAAAAAAGAAGTCTTCGTCGGTGAGAAAAAAAGAAGTCTTCACCGGTCTAAGCAGCGTCGGGGGTCTATTTTCTTTTAGTCTCATTTAGTCCCCTCTTAAAGGAGGGGACTAAGTTATACGGTGTGGGTGAGACTATTTAGTCCAACCATATTAGTTACTATGAGTCTTATGTTTTTGCCAAACGTCGGATAGTACTATTTTAGTATTGTACTGACTTTAGTATTGTCCAATACAAGCCCTAAGGCTCACGAATACAAAAGTCTCTTAAAGACTCTACTAGCAACTCTCAAGAAGACGTCTTATTCATGCTGCCGATGAAGCTTCTTCCTTCCGCCACTTCTTTTAGGTAAGCTTCTTCTTATTCCTCTTCTTCTTCTTCTCGTTGGATTCATTTTCTTCTTGTTGCTTCTAGTTTTCCTCTATAGATCTATTTTCTCATAGATTTGGGTTTCCTCGTTCCTTCTGGTTTTCCTCTATAGATCTCATTAGACCTGTGCTTGTTCTGATTTTCTTCTCGTTAGATTTGTGTTTAGTTTTCGTTTATAGATCTGTGTTTGTTCTGGTTTTCTTCTCGAAGGATTTGTTTGTTCTGGTTATCTTCTCCATTAATATGTTGGACGTACTGCAATGGGGTGAATAATTAAAGTAGAAAAAGCTAAAATTAAAGAAGATTATTGATAGGAAAATGAGGTTTTGACTAATTGAAGAAGATTATTGTTTTTTCTGCTCGCTAATGTTGGTTTATCTCTTACTACTTCAATATTTTCGTAATTGTTGAGACATGGATGGTAATTCAACATGAAAGGGTTGGCTGAGAGATATTTTCCTTATTCAGTTATCATTGTTGGTCTTCTCTCATTTTTATATTGAGGAATTGATTCTTTTCTCTGATAGAGGGAGGCAATCTGCTCCCTATACTGTTATCCTTAGCAAGTTGGCTAATATGGTTATAGTTCTTTGAGTTTTCTTCTTCCCCCTTTGTAGCAACGACACATGCAAGACATGTTAATTGACACATTTCGGCTAATGTCCTTCAAGTTTGTATCCTTAATCGGAAGTCAAATGCTGGTGAATTTACTGGTTGGGAATAGTGAGGAGAAAAATGTACTGTCTTCTTCCACAATAGCTATTTTCTTGATAGTCATAAGCGTCACTTTTTCCACTAGAGAATGGACAGAAATATCGTAAATAATAACACTAAAGAAGTATACGATGTCCTTCTATGCACATGTTCTTGGTGAATTACAGATGTTTGAAGTGATGCCTTGGTGGATATGCATTATAAGGAGCATATACGCCATATGTGATGCCTTAGGGGATGGACATTTATGATATTTATGTTGTAAACATGAAAAATTATTTTGTGATGCCTTGGAGGATGAGCATTTTTGTATGAATATTATTATAAATTATGAAAATGAATGATGATATTTCATGATCTTTTTAGAGTATTTTAATTATAATTATTATTATTGATTGGTTGAGTTTAAATGTACTATCATATTTTTTTTATTAGAATGAATGATTATTTTGTAGTTGAAAATGTTAAGTAACATTTTAATAAGTTCTAAGCAGACTTATGTAAATCAAATTATGACAAACAATTTTACAATAATTTAATATAATGATGTGCCAAACATTGTACAAGTAATATAGTTTTTTAACTAATACATCACCAAACACTGGACAATATTATTTAATCCAGTACAATACATCCCAATAAATTTAATACAGTAATATCCAGTACTATCCTGAATTTCAAGAATCCAGCCACTCTTTACGCCTTTAATTGACTTTCTCATACTTTCATATCAACTGCCACCCTAATATTTTCAATTATGAATTATGAAAATTTTGTGAGAATAAAAATGAAATCTCGAATATGACGCTATTCTGGATGAAAGAGTCAAGCAAGAAAAGAACATCACTCTAGAAGAAGTAAAGGGTTATTTGCATAATTATACCCTTTCCAATTTTGGTTAGGATTTTTCACCGCTTTCCAAAAACTAAGAATTTTATACCCATGTCCCACCACTATCAACATCAAGCATGATAACTCTCTTTTTCCTCATCATTTCCTTTCCCTTCCCCATGCAAAGATCAAATCAACCATTATTGACAAATACCCACTCATCCACTTCTTATTCCTCTTCTTCGTCTCTTCTTCTTCTGCTTCTTCTTTATCTTCATCATCTTCATCTTTTATTCTTCTTCTGTTGCTTCTTCTTCTTCTTCTTCTTCTTCTTCTTCTTCTTCTTCTTCTTCTTCTTCTTCTTCTATTATTCTTCTTCTACTTCTTCAAGATCATGTGACCCATCCTTTTTCAGCGACACCTGACCATTCTTCTCATTCTTCTTCTTCAACGAGAGCAGACTTGTACCCATTCTTCTCTTAATCTTTTATGCATAAAATGCTTCAAGTAATGGTTTGAATAATGACAGAATAAAACCAACAATTTGGACAGAAAAACTACTTGAATCCTTCAATTAGCCACTGGTGTTTGGGTTGTTGATGCAAGAAAAAATAACTACTTGAAGGGTTCAAGTAGTTAGAGACATGTTCTTAACCCATCAAATAGTCAAGTGGTCTCTGCTTTACTGCTGCTCATAATGAGAGAATCAGAATGACTACTTGAAGGGTTTAAGAAGTTATAAAACACTGCTTGAACCCTTCAAATAGTCATAAGCTCTCTGGATAAATGGCTACTTAAAGGGTTCAAGTAATGTTTTATGACTACTTGAACTTCAAGTAGTCACATGCTCTCTGGATAAGTGAGTGAGAGAGTCAGAATGATTATTTGAATGATTCAAGTAGTTATAAATCACTACTTAAACCTTCCAAGTAGTCACAAGGTATCTGGATAAATGACTACTCGAAGGGTTCAAGTAATATTTTATAACTACTTGAACCCTTCAAGTAGTCAAATGCTCTCTGGGTGAGTCACTACAAGAATCAAAATAATTACTTGAAGGGTTCAAGTAGTTAAAAACCACTACTTGAACACTTCAAGTAGTAAAATGGTCTATGTTTCCTTGATGAGAATAAATATAATTATTCTTCATAAAAAATAACTACTACAAAATTAAATAGGTGAAAGTTTTTTTGTCTTAAACAAATATGTCTGAAATTTAGATATTGGTGGTACATAGTTGTGAATGGAAGAGAAACGGTGCTTCATTCATGTTTAATGGTACGGTAAGCTCACCGCTAGACATACCATCAAGTTGTACTTACCAAGAATTATCCGGTATCATATACGATGAAATAAATGTGATCCATTAAAGTACAATATTTCAATGAAGTTTTTATATAAGACTCATGTGCCCTTCCCACCTGCGGAAATTTTAAATGATCGTCACGTGGAGTTTTTCATTGCGAGAATAGTTCTGAATCACTTCCTACTCCTTTATATGTTACTCTCAAACCCAAACCTAGGACACTTGTTGATAATCTTACAAGTATAACTCAAAGTTGGGTTCCTAAAACATCTTTCTCACAACAAGATCGTAATGGTCACAATCCATGCTTTATGGGTGAAATAATGGTTGATAGTGATGAGAACAATGATAGTGACAATTTCCATTCATGGGGTATTACTGTAGGAGATATGATGATGGTGATTGTCAATAAGATATTAATGATGATGAACTTGAACATCATGACGATGATGGTGGGCTTGATATTAGTGGTGATGATGATCTTGATTTTGTAAATTAGGATGATCCCTCTACCTTACCAGATTTGAATAGAATTCCAGAGGCTAATGTACATCCTTCATCAATTCTAAGTAACATCTTATAATGTTCTGGGATTATCACAACTAGAGGATTATGAGAATGTAAGTGTCTCAGATATGTTAGATACAAAAGAACTCTACCAAGACAAAAAAAACAGCTCCAAAGAATTGTTGAGCTCTTGGCAATCCGTCAAAACTTTGAGCTTAAAGTGTTCAAATCCATGCCGACATTGTTGGTGATGGTTTATGCTGAGAAAACATGTTCATGGAGGCTACAAGCTATTAAGGTGCAATGTTTAGAGTACTTTAAAATAAAAAAGTTCATAAATACTCATATATGCTCTTTTGACATCTTACAACACGATCATCATCAAGCAACAAGCTTATTGGTCGATCATTGCATAAAGTCAAAATACACCGGTGTTGGACTGATTTATAGGCCGAAAGATATCATCGAAGATGTTAATATGGATTATGGCATCAATATAAGCTATGACAAAGCTTGGAGGGCTAGAGAAGTTACATTGGCTCTAGTTCGAGGTTCACCTGAATGTTCATATATGAGGCTCTCATCCTACTGTCACATGTTAGAGACGAAGAATCCAGGTACTGTTAGTCATATAGAGACTGATGAACATAACCATTTCAAATACTTCTTCATGTCGATTGGAGCCTTGATTCATGTAATTTTTTTTAATTATATACGTCCCGTAATTGCTGTCGATGGAACATCATTAAAAGCAAAGTATCGGGGGACAATGTTTGTTTTAACTTCTAAAGATGGGCATAACCAAGTATATCCACTTGCCTTTAGGATTGCTGACTCTGAGAATGACGCATCCTGGGAATGGTTTTTTAATAAGCTGTACGGGGTTATTAGAGACTTGGAAGATTTGGTATTTGTGTCAGAAAGAAATGAAAATATAGTAAAGGGTATATAAACTGTCTTCCCACAATCATTTCACGGAGCTTGCATCTACCATATGGGAATGAATATAAAATCAACGTTCAAAACTAGCAACGTCAATCCTTTGTTTTTCAAAGCAGCCAAGGTCTATCGTGTATCCGAATTTGAGGCATACATGGCTATCATCAACCAAGTTCATCCATGTATTGGAAACTGTATTGAGGCGGCCAAATTTGATATATGGACTCATTCTCATTGTGGTGGTAGATGATATAACATAATGACTACCAACATCGCCGAATGCATGAATAGCATACTAAAGGATGCTAGAGCCCTCCCAATAACAAGTTTAATAGAAAATCTACGTGATTTGATACAACGTTGGTATTATCAATGTCGGATAACTATTTCTGAGATGCACACACAGATGACCAAATGGTGTGATAATGAGCTTAAAAAGAATCATGATGCTTCTTGCAGACTTTCATTGGTTGCCTAAGATATTCATGAGTTTCCTGTAAGTATTAGGGATAGGGAGCATATCATGAACTTGCATAAAAAACATTCACTTGTCGTGAATTTTATCTAGACCAATACCCTTGTGCATGTGCCTTAGCTTGTTGTTGATAATGTCAACATACTGCTTACAGCTTATGCTCAAAGTATTATAAGGTTGAGGCACTATTGGCAGCTTACTCAGAAACAATACACCCCCTCAGAGATCCTACAGACTGAACTATTAGTGACGAGGTGAGAGAAAGAATTTTATTGCCCCCTATGATGAAGCGGTCTAGTGGGTGGCCTAGGGTAAATAGAATATCATCTAGAGATGATGATGTACAACCAAATAAATGTAATTGATGTGGTTTACGCGGACAGAATAGACAGACATGCAAACATCATATCGCCTTTCACATACGTGATGAATCACAACCAGACACATAAGCTTGTATGTATACTATTAAAATTTTGTATGTATATTGTATGAATTTAGTATAGATATTGTATCTATTTTTATCACCTAAGTATTTATTTGTTTTGGTTAGTAATATTGTATGTTGCCCTCTTTTTATACAGAGAGCATACCATTCAAGTAGTAATATTGTATGCTGCCCTCTTTTTATACAGAGCATTTAACTACTTGAAGGGTTCAAGTATTGTTCTTTTACTACTTGAACCCACTTTCAAGTAGTAATATTGTATGTTGTCCTCTTTTTATACAGAGAGCATTTAACCACTTGAAGGGTTCAAGCGGTGTTTTTTACTACTTGAACCCTTCAAGTAGTAATATTGTATGTTGTCCTCTTTTTATACAGAGAGTATTTAAATACTAGAAAGGTTCAAGTAGTATTTTCTTACTACTTGAATCCTTCAAGTAGTAATATTATATGATGTCCTCTTTTTATATAGAGAGCATTTAACTACTTGAAGGGTTCAAGTAGTGTTGTTATACTACTTGAACCTTTCAAGTAGTCATATTATATGATGTCCTCTTTTGATACAGAGAGCATTTAACTACTTGAAGGGTTCAAGTAATATTTTTTTACTATTTAAATCCTTCAAGTAGTAATATTGTATGTTGCACTTTTTTTTATACAGAGAGCCTTTAACTTCTTGAAGGGCTCAAGTAGTATTTTTTTACTACTTGAATCATTCAGGTAGTAATATTATATGATGTCCTCTTTTTATACAGAGATCATTTAACTACTTAAAGGGTTCAAGTAGTGATTTCAAGTAGTGATATTATATGTTGTCCTCTTTTTATATAGAGAGCATTTAACTACTTGAAGGGTTCAAGTAGTATTTTTTAATTACTTGAACCCATCAAGTAGTCATATTATTTTCTGCCCATTTTTTTACTACTTGAACCCTTCAAGAGAGCATTTAACTACTTGAAGGGTTCAATTCAAGTAGTCATATTGAACCTATCATCAATTTATAATTTCTTGAATTATAATCAACAAATATATCCAATAAAAATTTTATTATCCAAATAAGTGTTTATAAGAATTTAGACATCCAAACAAAAAATAAAAAACAAAGCGTTCATAGTTCTGCAAGACCCTTAAGTGGAGATGTATGACTAAAAAAGTCCACAACCAACTTTTTGTGAAATTGTGGCATAAGTTTTTACTTTATAGTCGTTAAGTCCCGACCATAAGCCAATGCCTCCAAAATTTTTAAGGAAAAACATCACAATCAAACCTACAAAACAAAAACAAAATAAATCAAATATCCTTCTTCCATGAACTAAGGTCATATGTACTAGAACAAAGCTCACTCGTTCCCTTGCTAAGGAACCTTGACATGCGTTAGAGTCTACTCGTCAAGTACTTTATGAACTTCTTTTCTATTTTCATAAAAGTTCATAAGTTTAAGTGCACGAGAGAGTAGGTGGGTGAAGGGCCACATTAGTGGATAGAGGTGGGCTCGTTGTGTGGCGTTGTTCATTGAATTATAGTTGACAGCTTGTTCATTGAGGTCCAACTCCACGGCTATCCAGTGAGATTTGTTCATATTCATAACAAACAAAACCTATACAATAGTATTTCGGAAAATTTTGCATGAAATAACTTCTAAAGGACATAATTTGAAAAAGTGTAAGAGTACATACTCGATCACAGAAATCCCAATCTATTTCAAAATGTGGTCTCAGCTCGACTATATAAGCTCGCAAAAGGTCATTGTCTTCTAATGTAAATCCGGATGGATTAGCATCAAATAGTTCACATCTACCAGACATGTTAGCCTACATTTGAGGTCAGCAAATTGATCACTATAGCATACTAAGTTCATAATGAATTTGTACTTTGGAAAAAACCTAAAAAATAATGTCAGAATATTGATTCGTCGATTTGGGTGAAAGTCGTGAAGATCCCTCCAAAATTTGAGCTAGTGCTCATCAATATTCTGCCAACAAAATCAGGAGAAAATCTATTATATGTTGCAGAAAGAAAAAATATCTATTTCAAGGGTTCAAGTAGTCAAAAGATACTATTTGAACCCTTCAAGTAGTCTCATGCTCACTAGATATCATAAATAGGACTAAAAGTATCTACTTTAAGGGTTCAAATAGTCAAAAGACACTACTTGAACCCTTCAGGTAGTCTCATGCTCACTAAATAACTTAAAGCATGACTAAAAATATCTACTTGAAGGATTCAAGTAGTCAAAAGGCACTACTTGAAGCCTTCAAGAAGTCATAAAACATTACTGCATAACGCAACAAAATTCTAATTGGTTGAATTCTAAACTAATTAAATACGAACCTCTGATTTCAACCATTCAACTAGATCCAAGAACTTGGTGAAGAAGTTCTTACGAACAACTTAAATGCTAAGTTGGATGGTAGTGCTACAAAATAAAACATATATGTACAATCATCTAACCTTTTTTTAAACAAAACAAAACATATATTTACATAAGTTCATGAAATTACCTATCATCAACGGAGTCATACCACTGGTCAAATTTTTTTCTCATCTTCGTCAGTTCATCAAAGGATTTGAATGGTAGTATTAAGGCATCTTTCTCAAATTGTTCTATCCGACATTGTTTTCTTGCCGGATCTGTCCATGGAGACTTGACATATTGAGAATGAAATTGCTTTCTCTTTCCCAACTCCTCAAGCACCTCTACAACGTCGGATTCTGAAAGAGACTTGTCCTTTTGTGATTCAGCCCCCTGAGAAGGTATCTCTACCACCTTTGTCCCAGCCTTCTCAGTAGGCATCTCAACATTTGTTTCTACAATGAGCTCATAGGTAGTAGACTTTTCTAATGAAGACTTAACCCTCTCAATGGGTAGATCTGGCTCTTTCTCAACAGTGGGATATTCCTCTTCATTGGTTGTCTCTTGAACAATTTGGGAAATGATGTTGGATGTGTTATCATCAGTATCATCCAACTTCCCTAATGGGACTTTTCCAATGAAGAACCATGAATTTCATTTCCTCCCCTTAGTACTATCAAATTTTCCCCATCACCACCATCCAACTTCTCTTCTTGTACAACATCCATCTTGTCAAGATTTTTATGTACATCCTTAACAGCTTGGTCAAAAGAATGTACATAAAAGTCTTATCCAATTGAAGATCTCACTTACTGATCAATAAGGACTTGTAGCTGACCTACAATGCTTCTTAATTCCTGCTTAATAGTAGCAGCTTCTTTTTTCAGCGTCGTTGAGTCAGCCTTAAGTTCATTAATATCAAAAGCCATGATGTCCAGCTTCCTTTTGGTCTCATGCATGAAAGCATGAACACCATCCTCCCCACTATCACCCACAACCCCAAAAACAATATATTCTAACAGTGGAACTTCTTCAGCGACAGTTCCACTTTCAAGCAAAGGACTCGACAAGTCCACCTCTTTCTCAGCAACAACCCCAACTTCAACAACAGCCGCAACTTTATGAACTTTTGCAAAATTCTTCCAGAATGGTTGTTGCTCTTCTAGGTCAGTCGGGTTTAGAGTCAAAAGAACCTTCAACTATAGATTAAAGCAAAAAACATGTCATTATCTGTTGAAAGATGTAGATATAAAGTAAGTTTCATGATTTATTTATACATAAAAAATCACTTGAGCCCTTCAAGTAGTCACTTGTTCTGATTTTCAAAAACAAATGACTACTTGAAGGGTTCAAGTAATCAGATACTGCTACTTGAACCCCTCAAGTAGTGAACAAATGACTATATGAAGGGTTCAAGTAGTCAGACACAACTAGTTGAGCCCTTCAAATAGTCAAATATTCTTATTTTCAGAAATAAATGACTACTTGAAGAGTTCAAGTTGTCAGATACAACTAGTTGAGCCCTTCAAATAGTCAATTATTCTGATTTCCAGAAACAAATGACTACTTGAAGGGTTCAAGCAGTCAGATACTACTACTTGAACCCCTCAAATAATCATATACAACTACTTGAATCCTTCAAATTATCACTTATTCTAATTTTTAGAAATAAATGACTATTTGAAGGGTTCAAGTAGTTAGATACAACTACTTGAACCATTCAATTAGTTACATGTTTTGATTTTCAGAATAAAAATCACTACTTGAACCCCTCAAGTAGTGAACAAATGACTACTTGAAGGGTTAAAGTAGTCAGATACAACTACTTAAACCCTTCAAGGAGTCACTTGTTCTAATTTTCATAAACAAATGACCACTTGAAGGGTTCAAGTAGTTAGATACAACTATTTGAACCATTCAAATAGCTACATGTTTTGACTTCCAGAGTGAAAATCCCTACTTGAAGTATTCAAGTAGTCAGATACAACTACTTGACTTGCCACTACAAAAATAATAAAACAAGAAAATCAAGTGTATTTACCAATATTCGAGCGAAAATATCCTTCTGCACCTTTTCATGCGACACAATGGTGTTAGTCGTCCAGTTAACTAATCTTGGACAACGATTAACAACCTTTTTCGCATACAAGTTTCCAATTGTGAGATGACCTCATATGCCAAAACATGTATAAATCAATAATAATTATTCTCCATTAATTTTGGAAGCATAAAAAAAGAAGAGGAGAATGAAAATACTTGAAAAGCATATGGGAAACCCCCCAAGGCGTGCGTATACTTAGAATTTTTTTCCCAACCTTCTTCTTTTAACTATCAGTAGCTTCCTAATCATTGACTTCTTGGGAAGGGCGTTCTTCAATGCCTGTATGGTCCTCCTAAAACATGCCCCCTATGGATAGCTATTGAAATAATCCAGATTATCAACTAGCATCACCCACCTTGATCAATCTTATTCATTCTCTCCTTCCCTAACAAAACATGCTCCAATTAATACAGTAGCCCCAACGTCACAACATCATCATCCTCCACACCTTCGCTACCCATAAACACTTCCTCCAACCACTTGTTGTTGATGCTATCATCACGGTTGAAGTACTGATCCCTAATCTTATTAGGGGCAGCCTTGTCATATGTCCTATGGTTAGGAGGAGTGCCGCAGTGAATGCCAGTTATCAAAGTAAATTCTCTATTGGAGAACCTTATTATTTTTCCAGCTATGAGAAAATACATCTCATCTTTAGTAGTGAAATGTTTTGGCATAGCTTCTCTGAGAAGCATATGATGACATATGGTTCTAGAAAACTGGATACTCCGTATGTCCAGCAAATGACCGAAACGTGTCTTCCTAAACAAAATCAACAAATAACTACTTGAAGGGTTCAAGTAGTAAGATACACTACTTGAACCCTTCAAGTAGTAACTTATTTTGACTTTCAGAATCTAAATCACTAGTTGAAGGGTTCAAATAGTCAGATACACTACTTGAACCCTTCAAGTAGTCACTTGTTTTCACTTTCAGAATCAAAAGGACTACTTATAGTTTTCACGTAGTGAGATATTGTTTTCAAATTGACTACTTGAAGGGTTCAAGTAGTCCTAAACAACTACTCGGACCCTTCAAGTAGCCAATATATTCAAATTGTTATCATATTCATCTATAAAAATATTAATCAATCCAGACATGCAGAAGGTTATAATCATCAAGAGAGACAACCTAAACCCAAGAAGATTTTCTCCTAACCTAGAACTTAAAAAGTCCAGTAAGAAGAACAAAAGAAAAAGTTCCAAACTCTAAGTCATTTTCTGCGTAAAAAAAATAGGTACATAAGTTTGTCCGTAGGTTGGTGTCGTTCCTGGGTATCATGTCGGAGTGCTCTAGAAACAGAAGAAGACGAAGAAGAAGAAGAAGAAGAAGACGAAGAAGAAGAAGAAGAAGAAGAAGAAGAAGAAGAAGAAGAAGAAGAAGAAGAAGAAGAAGAAGAAGAAGAAGAAGAAGAAGAAGAAGAAG
>QANY01004575.1:592185-642185 GCA_003255025.1 Datisca glomerata | reverse complement strand
TACAACCTCGTGCTAATTTCGTGGCTAGCTAATTTCTAAGATTTTCTTTAAGCCTTTACATATAAATGCATAGTCTCATTTTTCAGTCCTTTTTTTCATTTTTTTAATAATTTATTTTTTGGTCTTTTTTATAAGGGTAATTACACTAACATCTCATATATTTTATTTGAGAATGTGAGAGAACATAAGTTATCGTATATTAAATAAATTATGAACAAGTCAAAAAAAAATCTATCTATAAAAAAATATGTTAATGTTATGTTATGTGGGCATGAGAGGGAGAGTGAATTAAGTTAAAGAAATTTGGATGTATATGATTTGATCTCTTATTTTTTGAATTTGTAGTAAGCTTGAGATTGTTATCGTAAGACTAGAGACGTCATCCGTGAACACCTAATATGTAATGGAATTATAAGTGGTTATACATGTTGATATTTTCACGGGGAGTTAGTGGTGACTACTTCATCCAGAATTGGCACGTCATCTGAAGTCATTGTTAATAATAGGGAACATGTAGAAACTCCATTATCATGTCAAGAGGATGATAATAATATGCACGATTTGTTGCATGATGCATTTGATAATTTATTGAACAATGAACATGGTTCAGACTCTATTCCATCACAATAACTTGTTGATGATGTAGATGAAAGAATGAGAGAATTCGAGGATGATTCTGATGTTACAGATTTTTACGATTTAGTTAAAGATAATAATCAACCACTATATTCTGAAACTATATTCTGAAGGTGAAGAATTCTCAAAATTATCATGTCATAGGGTGACCGATCGGGATTAATGGGGGTGGGGGGTTAGGGTGTCGGGACTAGGAGGGCGGAAGGGGAAGGGGATTTAGTTTTGGGTTTTTTTGTCATTTTTGTCTTTTAGTTTAATTGAATGTAATTAGTTTAATTAGTATTTTAATAATTAATATTTTTAATTTCAATAATTTAAAAAACTATTAGATTTTCATGGAAGTTAAATGAGAAGGGTATAAATGGCTAATTCTCATAATTTAGGGGTATTTTATGCTAAAAAATAATTTAAGAATACAAATTACTGAATGGTCAAACTTTAAGGGTGTAAATTATATTTTTTCCAAAAAATTAAAATATACATGAATATCTCTTTGATTAGTTTAAAAAATAGAAGATGAATAACTTTTAATGTTTTACTTTTTTCATACTTAGAGATTTGGTAAAAAAAGTTTTGATTAAAGATTTAAATTTACGAACAGATTCATGATTTATGATTTAGATTAAATTATGCAGTATGGTGAGTTTTACATAAATTTCTATATATTTAATTTAATAAACATTAAATGTTGATTAGAGAAAAAAACTATTTGCAATTAGGACAAAAGAAACATTTTACAGGAAATTCTTTTGTATAAATACATGGGATAAAACTAAAAGCCATAACACTTTTTATTTTCCCAAACAATTACCAAATGCAATCAAGAATCGAGGACCCATGTGAGCTGCTTGGCGTTCTTACCTCAACCTTTCTCGCTGGTTCGACCTGGGGATTTTGTAAGGAGAAATCATTCTCAGATGGATCCTCTAGCTCCACCACGGACCAGCTGGGATTCTCCATTTTAACTACTACTGAAACAATGGAAGTAGCAGGGAAGAATGAAAAGAAGAAGGAAAAAGAGAGGGGTAAATGTGACGTGTTTTTTGGGTTAAAATTTAGAGTGCCGTGTTATCAATTTATCTGGCACTGCTGTCAGTAAAGTAATCTGTGACAAACCATTAGTTCATGATAATCGAATAGTTACGGGCTTAATCTAGAACAATAATGATATTGTAATGTTTTGTCCGTGACTTTTTAAAATAAGGGGTTGAAAATGAAAATTACCTAAAATTATAGAGGGTAAAATTATATTTTTATCATTTTGTAATATTCTAAGTCAAATCTATGAATATTGCATCATGCCAAGCAACATCCTTAGGACAAGATGAGATGATATAGATTTTTTATTATGACTAGTGCCCTCAAAGTATGCGTAAAGGTATTATATTTGAAAATTAATAAAATCGTATTTTTCTTATAATTGTATTCTCTAAATTATTATTGAATAATTAATATAAATATTTGAAAATTTTATATTCATTAATGAAATTATGATCTTGTATTAGTACAACAGGATTAACGTCATAGATAATGAGTAAAATAGTCTGTAATATATAAAAGTATGAAATCTTTAATGAATAGTTGCTAGTACGGTTCCATAAGCATTTTGAATGCATGTGATCAATGTCTGAATAACTGATGTGGATAGATATCTTAGTGAAAGTATTTTATATAATTAGATTATATGACACATAACCAATGTGAATTAATATATTTATTAACTTTTCGTTTATCATAAAGATTTAATACACATCAATTAGATGATGATATATAGATCAGTCTAAATCATAAGTAGTCATGAACTCCTATACATGTCTACTTGATCTTTTGATTCACTCGTTAAGGTTTGTTTGTATAACAGACTAGTGACTACTATTTTGGAGATTCAATGATATGGATGATCGAGAACATGATCATACAAGATTTAGAATTTAAGCTTTCCTGATTGATCGTATATTGATTCCCTTAAATGTTAATTCTGAGACTGAATGATTATTGAGCTCAAATTTATAATACAGTTATAAATTAACCGTTCACTAGTGAATTAATGATACTTAAGGATCAAGAGATGATTAGAAGGATAAAACGATAATCTTGACTTGCTCTAATTTACGAACCAATAATTGGAGGACATAACTAGATGAAGTGATTATATCAACGGACTACATGAGATTAATATGTAACATATTCTGTAATTACTAAGAGTGCAATTTCATATTTATAATGGAGTTAATAAATGAGATTATTTAATTAAATAATTTAATTAAGAATCTATTTATTAAAAGTAAGAATTATGGGTCCATGGTCCTACGCCACCTCTGTACTACACCGTATTCAAGACATAAGAAAATGATTAACTTGTAAAAATAATTAAATTTTCAGAGGAAGTGCATAATTATGAGATATTGATGTGTTATTAATTAATTAAATTAATTATTGTAATTTTGGGAAATTACCATTAATTAACTATATATCGATTAATTATGAATTAATAAATGATGATATAGTATATTTGATTTATGAAATTAAATAATACTAAATTATAATACTAAATTATTATTGAATAATTAATATAATTATCTAAAATTTTATATTTATTAATGAAATTATGATCTTGTATTAGTACAAGAGAATTAAGATCATAGATAATGAGTAAAATAGTCTGCAATATATTAAAATATGAAATATTTAATAAATGGTTGCTAGTATGGTTCGATAAATATTTTGAATGCATGTGATCAAGGTCTGAATAACTGATGTGGATAGATATTTTAGTGAAAGTATTTTATATAATTAGATTATATTAACCAATGTGAATTAACATATTTATTAACTTTCCTTTTATCATAAAGATTTAATACACATCAATTAGATGATTATATATAGATCATTCTAAATCTTAAGTAGCCATGAACTCCTATACATGTCTATTTGATCTTTTGATTCACTCGTTAAGGTTTGTTTGTATAACGGACTAGTGACTATTATTTTGGAGATTCAATGATATGATGACTAAGAACATGATCTTACAAGATTTAGAATTCAAGCTTTCCTGATTGATCGAATATTGGTTCCCTTAAATGTTAATTCTGGGACTGAATGATTATTGAGCTCAAATTTATAATACAGTTATAAATTAACTGTTCACTAGTGAATTAATGATACTTAAGGATCAAGAGAAAATTTGAAGGATAAAACGATAATCTTGACTTGCTCTAATTTGCGAACCAATAATTGGAGGACAGAACTAGATGAAGTGATTATATCAACGGACTACATGAGATTACTATGTAATATATTATGTAATTACAAAGAGTTCAATTTCATATTTATAATGGAGTTAATAAATGAGATTATTTAATTAAATAATTTAATTAAGAATCTGTTTATTAAAAGTAAGAATTATAGGTCCATGGTCCTAAGCCACCTATGTACTACACAGTATATGGTGTATGTTTCAAGACATAAGAAAATGACTAGCTTGTAAAAATAATTAAATTTTCAGAGGAAGTGCATAATTATGAGATATTGATGTGTTATTAATTAATTAAATTAATTATTAATTTTTGGAAATTACCATTAGTTAACTATATATCGATTAATTATGAATTAACCAATGATGATATAGTATATTTGATTTATGAAATTAAATAATATTAAATTATAATAAGATAATAATTTGACTTTGAATTAACTAATCTATTAATTTTGAATTAACAGATAAGTTAGTTGAAATGCGTTATCAGATAAGTTAGTTTTAAATTAACTGTTATTTAGATATTTATCAGATTAAATAATTAATTTGAAAAAAGTGTCACGTGGTATATCAAATTGTCAGACGTCAATCATTGATTTTGAATCGGGGATTGTCAGGATACAGTGTAGTGCCACACAAGACTGCAGTGGGTCCCATTGTAGTGTCACATTTTTCTAATAAATTTATTATTTGAAAATCCTAAACTCAATGAGCTTTGACCCAGAATATAAATAAATAATATTCTATTAGGCTCACAATAAGCAATCAATTGATCAATTAATTAATCAAGAGCTCTATGAATTCTCTAATTCTCTCTCACAGTTCTGTCTTAATAGTTCTTCTTCAAATTTCTTCTACGTTCTCACACATGTCCTAGTGTGTTTGAGAATTGGTTTGAAAGATCTTGATGTGGATCTCAAAGAATGTTTATCGTGAAATCGAATGTTCCTTATTTTTATTAGAAGATAGCGAGGAAGCTTGATAGACTTCAAGAGGTAAAATTCTTTTATTTGAATATCTATTAATTTAATGTATAGATATATAATGGATCCGTATAGAAATATTGTTTTTCATGAAAAATACTTATTTTGGGATCTGTATCGTCGCGATTATTTTTAATCGATAAAATTTTCAAAAACTCCCCCTTCTATTGTGCGAGCACCGCGATTCAACATTTTCTTCGTCCCATACTGGTCCTGTCCTATCTCTTAAGACGTTGTCTTGTCAAAGGGACGAGATTGAGGAAAAACCCTTAGTTAGATCCTCAATACGGGACAAACAACCCGTTATGATCCCCATTTTTTAACTTTTAATAATTTTTAAAGGTAAATATTTTATGAATAATTTTTATTTTAGTGAAGGAAATGACTATTAATAAATTGATAATAATGCTTAGTAAGATATTATTTGGCAAAAAATATATTTATTAACCCAACTAGTTTAGTACCTATTAAATATGCAATTTCTTAACAAGGTGCAATATTACAATATAATATTGAGAGATATGTGAATCGAAAGAGAATCAAGAGGCATTTTATAGAGAAAAAATGGAAGGGTTTACTCATAATTACTCCACCGCTCCATGAGACGAGGGCCCGCGAGCCAGGCAAGTCGGGACGGATCGGACAAGATAAAAATCTAGGGCATTTAAAATTCAAGTCCCAATTTTAAAATCTATGATTGAGCGTGTTGTTACCAAAAATCTTGACAGTAAGGTGGCATGTAATTTCCTTTCCACGTAGGGTCTTCTTGAAAGGGAACCTACACAACAGGGACAACGAACTCTAAGGCGAAGAGAGCTGGGGGTGGTTTCCTTGTTGAAGAGTCTTCGATGCCTAAATCAGTATTTAGTTGATATTTTGGCATAATTTCCTTAAGTAAATATGACGTACCTTTTCTATTTATTGGTAGATATATTTATACCTGAGTCTTCGAGTGTGAGGAACTATGTCGAAGAAGCCTCTCAAAGGCGTACTGGGGAAGCCTCACAAGACCCAAACCCTACCTTTGATTGGACAGAAGGGAGGAGATCTTGACATAAAGCGTTCAACATTAAATATCAAAATGACGGAACAGAGGCTATCATGACATCTTGTCATGGTGATTGAACTTGTTGAGTGCTACTTTCAGCGAGTAATGATGGCATATTGCTTGCGGGTATCCAAGCTCTCTTTATAAACTTTATTCCTGCCATTTTATGTGCTCAAGTCTGTGCATCCTGATCTCCAAAGAGACTGGCCAGATGAGGTCGATTCTACTCCTTCCCTGATGTTGGGAGCTCCTTAATGTGGCGTGACACGTGTCATTATGTCATTGATAGTTGAGAAAAGCACCAATAATAGTTGCCTCTAGTCAAGGACTTGGTTGGCCTCTTATACCTGGGTCTGAAGACTCCATTATCTGAGCTATCTTGGCATGATAGACTTCACATGTCATGGGCATCTCATTCTTGTGCCTTAAGTTTGATTCGTCAAGAGAGACTACACTGAATGAAATTAATTATTTGACCATTTTTGTCGCGCATACCTTCTCCTAGTTGAGCTTTTTCCTGGTCTGTTGATCTAGAAAGCAGGTTGAATTCCTTTGGTTTTTAGCCAAAGGACTTTTCCTTTATCAATTATCCAGGCCTTCTTGCTCTGGATAAATCATTGGGCTGAAGCGCTCATTAGAGGGCTTTATCATTATCTATCGAGCTATAATGCTTCGGTAGAGATCCTTGTCCCAATTGTCGAGATAGCATTGTTTGAGTCATTCCCTTAACCATGTTAGACGTGCATGAGTGCTCTGCGGTCATTACTTTCTTTGGTCTAGCAAGGCATGCCTGTCTGGTTAGACCTTTAAAACCTATCTGCGAGCATCGATTTCCGGTCGACATCTTCCCTTGTTGTCAAGATAGGTGTGCATGCTCTGGATAAACCATTGATCCCGCCTGCGAGCATTAGTACTTGGCAGACATCGTTTCTTGATGTCTAGCCAGGTGTGTCTGCTTTGGCTAGACCATTGATCCCATCTATGAGCATAAGTGCTTGACATACATATTTTCTTGATGTCTAGCCAGGCGTGCGTGCTCTGGTTAGTCCATTGATCCCGTCTGCGAGCCTAAGTGCTCGACAAAATTCTTTCCCTGATGTCTAGCCAGGCATGCCTACTCTGGATAGACCCTTGATCCTGTCTACGAGCATGAGTGCTCAGCATGCATCTTTCCTTGATGTCTAGCCAGGCGTGCCTGTTCTAGCTAGACCCTTAATCTCGTCTGTGAGGATGAGTGCTCAGTAGATATCTTTCCTTGATTTCTAGCCAGGCGTGGCTGCTTTAGCTAGACCCTTGAACTCGTCTGTAAGCATGAATGTTCGACATAGATCTTTCTTTAATGTCTAGTCAGGCGTGCCTGCTCTGGCTAAAGCCTTGATCTCGTCTGTAAGTATGAGTGTTCGGCATACATATTTCCTTAATGTCTAGTCAGGCATGCCTGCTTTGGCTAGACCCTTTGATCCCGCCTGTAAATATGAGTGCTCGACAAACATCTTTACTTGATGTCTAGTCAGGCGTGTCTGTTCTGACTAGATTCTTGATACCGTCTGCGAGCATGAGTGCTCGACAAACATATTTCCTTGATGTCTATCCAGGTGTGCCTACTCTGGCTAGATCCTTAATCTCGTATGCGAGCATGAGTGGTCTACAAACATCTTAGTTATTTAAGGGAAAATTAAAAAAACTGAAACTTTTAGTTCGACCATATGTCGAACCGAACCGTGAATTACGGTTGGGTTTGGTTCGATTTCATGATTCGGCGACAATCTTACAGTTTTGTTTTTATCAAAAGATCATCCTTAACGCCTAAAGTAGAAGTTCAGAACAATAGTGAAAACCCAGATCTCAAAACAACCGTGAAACATAAAGCTCAGATCAATCAAAATAATTAACTAATGAAAAATATTGAAACACAAATACACAGAAAAATCTCGAATCACCAAACGCAGAGAATCAATTACCTGAAGAAAATCTATAAACACATATCTCAAATCATCAAAACAAACCTGGCAGATCATATATGAAATTAGTATTACAATTAGAAAATACTTAGAAAATTGTAACGAATCAGTAAATCACCACCACACATAAATTAACTACAGAAAACCAAGAAACACACTAACGAATCATAGAAGGAATGTGGAAGAGATAGAGAAATCCCTAATCCTAAGCCTTAAACGTAGAACTTAGAAGGGAGGAAGGAGGGAGGGAGGGAGAGAGAGAGGCCTAAACTCAGAACTCAAAAGCAAGAAGGGAAGAAGGGAAAAAGGAGAAAGGAGAAGAAGAAGACAGAAGCATACGAAACTTACCTTTATCTCAGACGCATAGATGCGACGATGACTGATTGGAAAAGGAAGGCAGCGATTTTTGGAAAAGGATCACTCCCTCTGTCGCTGTTGAGCCGGGCATTTTGGGTTCGATCGGTTCAGTAATTTTTTCACCCCTAACTGGCAGGATGAAGCACCACGCCAGTTATCACTTTTTAATCTCAACTGGCAGGCTGGAGTATCACGCCGATCATCACTTTTTAATCTAGATTGGCGAACTGGAACACCACACTAGTCATCGCTTTTAATACCAACTGGCGGGCTAGAGCACCACGCCAGTCATCATTTTTTTAATTTTGACTGGCGGGCTGGAGCACCACGTCATTAATCACTTTTTAATCTCGACTGACGGCTGGAGCACTACGTCAGTCATCACTTTTTAATCCCGAGCGGACTGGAGCACCATGACATTCATCACTTTTTAATCCCAACTGGCGGGCTGGAGCACCATGCCAGTCATCACTTTTTAATCCCGACTGGCGGGTTAGAGTACCACGCCAGTCATAACTTTTTAATCATTCTTTGTACTTTGTAGAAGAGTCGATCGATTCCTTTTATTTGATAAACGTCGTTGAGTACACGATCTTTGTCATCTTTTACACCTTGGCGTTTGACCTTTTTAAACAGGACCGCTTCTTCTGTATTAGCTAGGGTGGAAACTGAAGTGGAGAACTATAGGCGATCAGACCTCTAATTTCCCATGTTGTTGCTCTTCATCTCTTGTTTGGGCGTTCTCCTTTCTGAACGTCTTTTGCCTTCATGGTGGTACCCCTTGTGCTTTACATTCTGCTCGGTGGTAAGTGTCGACTCGTCCTATGTTATATTTTCAGGCGGAAGAAAGATTGACTACTCCCACCCTTCAGGTTCCTCCCGGGGGTTATTCCTCAAGCAATGCACCGGCTGCGACTCATTTCACATAGGTTTATCCACTTCTTACAAGGGTTTGGGAGGATCACGCCCATATATTTCATCGTGAAAAACCCAATCTTGTCGAGAATCAGAAAAAAATGGGTCTTGTAATCGTCTTTATCCTCTTACTTGGGCTTCATGTCCTCACTCAGCTCCTGAGCTCGTATACTAATTTTGGTATGATCCTCGTCATTCTGTTTCACCAAGGTGGGATGTAGGAGTTGAAAGTTGTACAACCCTGATTTGCATTTCAATCCGAGGTGGAGGATTGACCAAGGCTCTATATTTCAACTGGTCATGTTGCCAGGCCCGTTTACCCGTGTCATGCGATTTTTCTTCGCTTGTGTTGAAGCCTTGCAAAATTGTTGGTGGCAAAAAAAGTGTACCAAGGAGTAGGGTGGGGGGTGTTCCGCCAATATTTTCCTCCATCTTCCGCGACTACTCACATACTACCACTAAGGATCCTTCCAGGGTCTTTGCTTGCATTCACTCTCTGGTGGCTTTGTTCACCTCTTTCATCTTCTAGGGATGACCCCAACCAGAACCTTCACAGGGAGAGTCTGGCCATCCACCACCTGATTTTGTTTTGATCCCGATTTCCTTGATGCGTGGCATTTCTTTGGTGAGACTTCGAATTACAGGGGAAGACCATTTCCATACAAGAGACTATTATTGCTCGAGCGGTGATTGGCATGCCCTTCCTTATTTCTTTGGCCACCTTAGGGGATATAACGACAACATCTTTCTTCCTTCATCGCGTAATCGACATGGCAGTTGAAAGTTCTCCTCCCGCGCGGGGGAAGGGTGAATTATCCCTCTCGTCATAGGATTCATCAGCGTAAGATGCCAGGAACACTCTCTATTTTTTCGGGAGATGAAGGGTCTCGAGTACTTAAAATATGGACGATTTTTCATCGTCCCCACAAATGCCAATTGTTGTTACAGAAAATCTCAACAGTGAGGTGACATGCAATCTCCTCTCCATGTAGGGGTCTTCTCAGACGGGAACCTACACAACACAGACAAAGAATCTCTAAGGCGAAGAAAATTGGGGGTGGTTTCCTCATCGAAAAGTCTCTGATGCCTAAGTCAGTATTTGGTCAATATTTTGGCATAATTTTCTTAAGAAGATATGGCGTACCTTTTCTATTTATTGGCAGATTTATTTATACCTGGGTCTTTGGGTGTGAGGAAGCGTGTCGAAGAAGCCTCTCAGAGGCATGCTGGGGAAGCCTCATAAGATACAAAGTCTATTTTCGATTGGACAGGAGGGAGGCGACCTTGACATAAAGTGTTCAACATTAAATGTTGAAATGACCGGACAGAGGCTATTCTAACATCCTGTCATGGCGAATGGACTTTGTTGAGTGCTACTTTTAGTGAGTAATGATGGCCTTATGCTCACGGTTATCCGAGCTCACTTTATGAACTTTATTCCTACCCCTTCAAGTGATCGGGTCTGTGCATCCCGAGCTCCATGGAGACCGACCATACGAGGTTAGTTCTACTCCTTCCTTGACGTCGGGATCTCCCTAATGTGGCGTGATATGTGTCGTTGCATCATTGGTGATTGAGAAAACATCCATAACATAACGAGTTTAATTTTATCGGGTTTGAGATAAGATCAGGCAAGAAAAAATCCTGGCCCATTTAAAAATCAAGTCCCAATCTCTAAATGTGGGAACGAGATGATTTTAGTTCTATCATGTTCGAGACAGGATCAAGCAAGATTCCGTCACCTAGATTTTTTAGGATTATTTTCTTATTGATAATTATCTAATTTTGACTTAAAAATGAAAGAAAAGAAAAAACAAACATTAGGAAGAGAGATTAGGTTCACTCATGCTGTAAATTTTCAAAGATTTGGAGGCTATGGAAGATGCAAAACGATAAATGCTTTAAAGACATCCTTCTAGTGCTGAGTGTTCCTTCTCTCGACTAGTTACAGACAATTACACCAGGTCGTTTACTAACTAGAAACTCCATGTGGATGCGACATGGTTGGATCATCATAACCTAGTAGGGTTGGGCTAGGTTATTTGGGATCTGGGTGGCATGTCGCTCTCATAGGACACAGTAAAAAAAGGAGACTAATTCAGGTTCTTTTAGCAGAGGCGTATGCTCTTGATTGGGTTATAGAGGAAGCTACAAAGTTCTGTTTGGAAAATATTGACGCTTTCAGCTGTTCTTCCAATATGGTGGATGTAATCAGAGGCAGAAATTTTAGAGCTAGTGATATAGGTTCTATTATTTTTTATATTATGGCGTGTGCTAAGAGCTTTTTATCTGTAGGTTTTAAAATCTTTTTCCTTTCACTTTAACCATAATATGACAAATTTCCTATGTTAGCCCTTCAATTATTTAACACAAAAAAGTGTTCAGGCATCAATGAAGATATAGATTGTACTACTTAGTGGAAGCATGCCCGCCATAGCAAAAATAGGAACTCCATAGGTGCGGACTCTGAAGAATGTGTGAAAAAGTTTGTAAGTAAACTTCATCGATGTAACTTAAAGGAAGAGGGTGTTCCTACATACGGTAGTAATGATATACTTATCTAGGCTTTGGGAACTCTTGAGCATGAAGGCAGAGTAAGAGGTGTAGGAAGCTATGTCAATCCAACATCATACATTTAACTTCCTAAAAACACTCTGAAATTGAAAATGAAAAAAATTGAGGGAGGCGAATGGGGAGAAATTGACGTGGAAAGAAAAATACTGAGAATAAGACAAGTTGTTAGTTCCACCCGAGTCAAAAGTTATGCCATCTAGAAATTGACATGCGCGTGCAAGGATCCGTCTGTTCCAGAAATTTTAAAGCTACACTGTCTGTGCTTTTTGGAATCGAAATTGCACTGCGACGGGTAAGCCCTGTCACACTTGTAAGTCTCTGAATAAGTTTCGATTTGATATCTTACGGGCCACGT
Source organism: Datisca glomerata (assembly GCA_003255025.1). NCBI lineage: Eukaryota > Viridiplantae > Streptophyta > Magnoliopsida > Cucurbitales > Datiscaceae > Datisca > Datisca glomerata. Next base: position 630,100 of record QANY01004575.1, on the reverse strand, counting down.
GGTTTCACCCGAGTCAATGGTTTGACTCGGTCAAAAGCTACGCCTTCGGAAGTTGACCTGCGCGTGCCACGATCCGTCTGTTCCAGAAATTTTAAATCTACACCGTCCGTATTTTATCTTCTTCTTTATTCTCAATGGATTTACTTGATGTAACGGTCTTTCCTTAATGAAATCATCTTTTGGCAAAAAAACTAGGAAAATTCATTGTTGACTGACAAGTCAAAGACTCTCGTATGAGACAACAAATCAAGGGAAAATTGTTATGTGTCTTCATCAAACAATTATGTCTCATCTTTAATATTCATGAATTGACAATACTAAAATTTAAATCAAATTTTAATTATCAAATGATTTGTTCTATAAATCATTTTAATAAAGTAATAATTTACATCATTTAATTAAAATTACTCATTTAAAATTCTAAGATAGCTTTCTACCATCTTTGTTATGGATACGAATCTATAATTTATAATAAACTTGTCATTCTTTTCTCAAATTTACAATTCTAAGAGATATGAATTTGTTGAAAAAATAAAATTTACAAAAAAGAAAAATGTGAAGTTAGGATAAATCTAACTATCCTTTTAAATACAGACAGATTGAAGCTGAAGCAACTACTTTCGAAGTAACAGAAAGAAAAGCAACAATTGGAGTGGGAGAGTCAGAGTCGAAAAGAGGATTCCTCACTTCTTTCTCTCTTTCAAAACTGTGCATGAGGCTTTCATCTCACACGACTCGTAAGCTAAGTGATAAAAGAAAGAAGAACTTATATTCTTTCTTTTTTTATGTCCTTCCTCGCGTATGTATAAGATCGAATCGATTCAGTTTCTAAAAAAGATTACTAATCCTTAACTTTTCGAAGAATCATTCATCAGTGGTTGTGAATGATTGATTTTTCTCAATCTTTTTACCTTGGTTCCGTAAGAGTAAGTCGGAAAGATTGAGAAATAGAATCGTCTTATTTGGTTCGTTCTCAATAGTCATGTGATGATCATCTTAGGGTGATCATTTTGTCGACGAATGCTCCTATTACACTCATAGTTTCTGAAAGATGAGAACCGACTATATAACATCTATATCGAGAATTCAAGTATTGTATGAGTCATTAGTAAGAATTACCCGTAATAAGAACTTACAAAATGAATCAATTGATCATAAAGAGATTCGTTGTTCCTGACCCCACTCCACCTTACTTATTACTTGAATAAGTAAAAATCATGTCTTGGTCCTAGATGACTAAAATTAATCAAACAAATTTCCATCAGATTTGTTTCTTTTTTTAAATAATTATATATTTTCTGTGTCTTTTTTCCCAATCGTGTCAAATGACCTTTACATTCTAGACGCTGGTGCTAATCCGACATGCTAAAACGTGATATGTTTGACTAATTTTAGTTTAATGAATAATTAAAGAAACCTTGGTCAGTAAGGACTATTATAATGTAAACTTGGTAGCCAAGGAATCAAGCTAGTGTGTATACAATGGTCATAGAGACCTTATTCATCAATTGATCCCTTCCCTCTGCGGATCAGAAAACCCTGCAATTAATTCTTCTTCAAATCTGTCAATCCGGATTTCGGAACCTTAATCAGAACAACAATGGCGCCTCCTAGCCTTCTTGGTCCACCAGAGCTCTACAAAACTACTCAGGAAACCAAATCCGACGACAAATCGATAACCGGCAACCCGTTCGTGGACTCCATGGTAGCGAACTTCAACAAATTATATGAACCACCGAGGGGTTTCACCGAAAATGGATCAGCAACCTTCCTCTCCTCAGGTAATCCTTGTCTTGATTTCTTTTTTCATGTCGTGCCTGACACTCCACCTGAATTGTTGACCCAGAGGCTCCAATTGGCTTGGGCTCATAATCCCCTGACCACTCTCAAACTCCTCTGTAATTTGCGTGGGGTACGTGGTACTGGTAAGTCGGATAAGGAGGGATTCTATACTGCTGCGATTTGGCTTCATAGACACCATCCGAAGACGTTAGCTTGTAATGTACCATCGTTGGCCGACTTCGGTTACTTCAAGGATTTGCCGGAGATTCTTTATAGGATTCTCGAAGGTCCCGAAGTGAGACGGAATCAGAAATCTGAGAGGTTAAATAGAAAACGGACGGGTGTGAGGAGACCTAAATTTCACAGAGGAGGAGTGCCTGTTAAAGGTGGAAGGTTTAAGCAGCAGAAGTTGAGAGGAAAAACCCCCGGAGCTGGTTCATCGTTGTCTAGGGAGGTTAGGGTTTTGAATCCGGTTGAAAGGCCAAGGCTCGAGAAAGAAAAGGCCACCGCGTTGAGGGACGAGAAGAGGATTGCCATGGCAAAAAAGGTTGTGGGTCGATATGGTGCTGATCCAGATTTTAGATTCTTGTACGACCGCGTTTCGGACTTCTTCGCCGGATGCTTGAAGGCTGATCTTGAGTTCGTGAGCTCCAGTCAACCGACGAAGATTAGTCTTGCTGCAAAGTGGTGCCCCTCAATTGACTCTTCGTTCGACCGCTCAACATTGCTCTGCGAAAGCATAGCAAGGAAGGTGTTCCCCCGTGAATCTTACCCAGAATACGAAGGGATAGAAGAATCCCACTATGCATATCGTATTCGTGACCGGTTGAGGAAGCAAGTTCTCGTCCCGCTGAGAAAGATACTAGAGTTGCCGGAGGTGTACATTGGAGCAAACCGGTGGGATTTGATTCCGTACAACAGGGTAGCATCTATGGCTATGAAGCTGTACAAGGATAAATTCATGAAGCACGACGAAGAGCGGTTCAAGAAGTATCTAGAGGATGTGAAGGCGGGGAAGTCGAAAATCGCAGCAGGGGCTTTGCTTCCTCACGAGATTATAGCTTCACTGGATGAACCCAGTGGTGAGGAGGTTGCAGATCTTCAATGGAAGAGAATGGTGGATGACTTATTGAAGAAAGGTAAGATGAAGAACTGCATTGCTGTCTGTGATGTCTCGGGAAGCATGGCTGGAATTCCTATGGAGGTTTCGGTGGCATTAGGGCTTTTGCTTTCAGAACTGAGTGAGGATCCATGGAAGGGAAAGGTTATCACGTTTAGTGCTAATCCCCAGCTTCATTTAATCGAAGGCGACGATCTGCGAGCGAAGGCAGAGTTCGTGAGGCAGATGGACTGGGGATATAATACTGATTTCCAGAAAGTGTTTGATAGAATTCTGCAAATCGCTGTGGATGGGCAATTGAAGGAAGATCAGATGATTAAAAGGGTATTTGTATTTAGCGACATGGAGTTCGATGAAGCATCTGCCAACAGTTGGGAGACAGACTACGAGGTGATTGTGAGGAAGTTTAAGGAGAAAGGGTACGGGTCAGCAGTGCCGGAGATAGTGTTCTGGAATTTGAGAGACTCAAGGGCAACACCGGCGGCCGGAGACCAGAAGGGGGTGGCTCTTGTAAGTGGGTATTCAAAGAATTTGATGAAGTTGTTTTTGGATAATGATGGTAGTATTCAACCTGAGGCTGTCATGGGGGAAGCCATCTCTGGGCAAGAGTATCAAAAACTTGTTGTGCTTGATTGATCAAATTTTACCATTCAGTGCATAGTTCCAGTTTTTAATTTGCTTTCCTGCTTATATATACATGTTTTCTGTTCAGATCTTTCATAAGGATTATAAGCAATTCGATGAGATTCATGATAGCAGAGACCATTTGATCATTTCCTGCATGATAATTGATTTGGTTTATATTTTCTGTTTGATACAATCATGTCGTCTAATTGATACCTTCATATGCACGTGGATATAGGATTGAGATTCTTGACAGTTTGATAACCTCTTAAGCTTAAAGTTCGGTACACCTGAGCTGACAGCTGACAGCCGACAGATCATATTTGAACGTAATGTGAGTAATCGTTGTGTTTATATAATTAAAACATCTGAACCCAGATAAAAATCATGACTTGCAGTCACAAAGCAATGATGATAAACCAGAGGATTACACTGTTAAAGCCATGTCTAAGATCATTTCACATTGTATTTTTTTTACAAGTATTACTAATTGTATCTTCTCATTTAGACCTGTCCAACCGAGAATCTAAGTCTGAAACACCTAAAAACATGCATCCGATCAGCCGGGGAGAGTTTGAAATCAATGTCAGTTTTCATAAATCAGCTGCAGAGCTGAGAGCACAACCCCTGAATCTGAGAATTGGAAGCATTTGGCACCGTATACATCCCAGACTTTCCATTGGTTGAGCATGTCAAGTTGAGCTGGTCACCGAATTGATTCGACTGCAATTTTGAAATTGAATTTTAAGAGAGAGAGAGAGAGAGAGAGAGAGAGAGAGAGAGAGAGAGAGAGAGAGAGAGAGAGATTACCAAGCAGTAGGCAGGATCTGACTTGCAGCTCCATCTTGAAGTGGGAACACAAGAAAGATAATGACACCAAGAACAGTGGTCATTTGCATTAAACCCCCGGAGGAGGAGAACCAGGGCAACCGTAAATCTTTAATATTTGCATTGCGGAAAAAAAAATCTTTAGTAAATCAGAGTCTAAGCACTTAATAATTTAATAATACCATTTGAGCATCAAAAGTTTTAATTTAACATTGAATCGCGCAGTATAAGATCTACATTGCCAGACAATCAAAAGCACGATCATATGTTCGAAAACAGAAACACAATAGTGAGTACCATGTCGTTTGTTGTGTACAGAAACAAAAATAAAGAACAGCTAATGAAACAGAGATAGAAGGGAAAAACCAACACATGAGAAACTGTCATTTAAAAGACTATGCATGTAAGCCTAATACTCTTAAAAATGAAGCCGCTTTTAAATTACGCAGACCGTCAAGTTTCAACAGTTTAATAATCATCAACGTTATTTTACTCCTCTGTATTCATGCCTTATATTCAACAGTTTGATCTAGCTGTCTTAGCAGGAAGAAACTAGGAGAAGGTTATTGCATGAGAGGGGAATCTTCAAATTGAATGTGGCTTGGAAAGCAGCAGAATCATCAATAAGAAATTCTAAAGTTCATCAGATAGCATAGATAGCATACTGTGATCTCCAAATTTTCTTTGGTCTTCAATAAATTACATTGACCATTTGACACGATTAGTCACAGATTATGCTTTGTTAACAGTTACCAGTTACACGGGGAGAAACTTCCGCACAAACATGACTTGTATTAACCTTTAGAGCATGTAACATTTAATTTCTCTTCCACCAGCCCGTTACAATATAAGAAAAACATGTTTTCCCATGACATATTTTGTAGTCGAGGATAACATGCTTTAAGATTTCTGTCTTCATCCATTTTTCTCTGAGTAAAGTTTCATACGGACTTTGCTAATGCAATACGATCATGAAAGATGAACTGCCTAAAAGAAAGAGAAAAAGAGGCTTACCCAACAATCAAAAGAATCAAAGAAACGATCCACAATATGCATTGGTACATTTTGAATTTGGGTTTAACAGAAGCTGAAGAATTTCCCGGAGGCGAATATCTTTGGCTAACCCATCCAAACTGAGGCCGGATGAGAAACACAAACCCGAGAAGAAATCCTGAGATGAATCCTCCAATATGTGCGAAATTGTCCACGTGAGGAAGAATTCCCACTGCCAAATTGATCGCTATTATGACCATCAGTACCAAAAATGCTGTAACCTGGAGAAATTTAGGATTATCAGTCCAAAATGCTAGTGACCCACTTCAGAAGGTACCTATTAAAGGAAGGCACAACAAGTACCTTATTAGAATATATTGTCCAGTTAGTAATAAGTTCAGAAAGCATTCCTCCAAGTAACCCGAAAAGTGCACCCGAAGCACCAACAGAGATATTCGACTGGATGAAGAGAGCAGACAACAAACTCCCACCAAATCCAGATATGACATAGAGCAACCCAATCCTTACTGTAATACAACCAAATGGAGATCTAATTCAGTAGTGTAAATGGACATATCAGTGAACTGTAAAGCATATCCAAAAAAGTCATTCCCCATATTTCAAGAGAAAGGAACTGGAAAGTCTTAAGAATGTCATCAACATTACATGGAGTGGTAGTGCATAGTAACAGAAAACATAAAAGATTTAGTAAAACTGTAATCCAATGGCATACCAAACCCGAATTCTTGCTCGAGACGAATTCCGATCACTAAGAGACTCAACATGTTAGCTAATATATGGAAAACCCCACCATGTAACCAGTTGCAGGTAATGAGGCGCCATCCCTGGTCTCCATGAGTCACTTTATTAACATCTAGAGCCCCCATCTTCTGTAGCCTAAAGCATCAAAACAAATCTTATTTCATTACAACAATCTATAAACAAGTTACTCTGCAGCATAACTGAAAACTTTTTACTTGATCCTATCAAAATCACTACTAAACTGAACTTTAGGAACAAATAAGAAATCAAACACAAAAAAACAACTTACGTGGCTGATGAAGGCCCAAGAAGTGGGTTTTCCTTAAATGGCTGAAAAGAAAACCTACCCAAAAACCGAGCAATGCAAGAGACCGAATTTTTGGGGCAATCATTGACGTACATAGTAATAACGAACATAATTACATTAGCAATAACGAAAGAAGGGATTAACCAAGGGACCCAATTCTTGAAGTGTTTGATTTCCCTATATACAGTCGGACTCGGAGATTGTAATGCAGGCGTATCTACTTCTACTGGGTGTACCACGTTATGCCCTCTCCGGGAGTTGACCCTGATTTGGATGTCCGACGGTCGGTCTCCCCCCATTGAAACTCTCTCAAAGCTCGAGAAACAAATTAAGATGATAAAAGCAATCGAAGAAGCAAAGCTAAAATGGATTATGCATTGGATTACAAAGAAAATATAGAAGATACTTGGTCAGGAATTGTGGCTTTTCGAGTCAACGGCTATCAAATCCGGCTGTTTGAGAAAGAGCGATTGCTTTTACCGCCAGTTGGCGTGCATTACTGCAACAAGCAACATACAAAGGTTTCATTTTGAATTTTTTTATGTTCAATTAAGATTAAATAAATAACTAAGAAAGATTAACTACGTGATATTATAATTGCTTATTTATATTAATTAATCAGCTATAAGAAGGAGCTTAGTTTAATTTTCATAATCAAATATGGCTTTTGGTGAGCCAATATGTGACTATTAGTACGTGTTAGTGTTATTCTATTGGTTATTGGAAGAAATTTTGGTGTTGTCTCGACCAATTTATTATTATTGTTTTTTTAATGGAAAACTTCAATCATTCCTATTTATTAGATGGTAATATTTTTTCTTTTCTATAACTATTTGAGAGTGTGAATATTTAAATTTGAATTCTCATACTATGTAGATAAGTTCGGATAAGAGACGACGTTATGAGATAAATTTAGATTTTTTGTTGTCTTAAATCATAGATTGTTTGAAAAATCTGACCATCATATCTCATTAGGATGGTTTGTGCAAATAAAATACTTTACGAGATGCATTTTTATCGTTCATTTAGTAATTGATGTTCAACTTTATAATTCTTATCTAACAATGTTAAAATGAAAATATTCTTTGTCACAAGTCCTGCAGGGTGTGAGACCCACGTGGCACCTGACTATTGGATGTATTAAAAAAATACATCTAATAGAGTGTTGTCACGTAGGTCGTATAGAGTGCAAGACTTGTGACAAATATAATTGTTTTGTCAAAATTCGAGAAAACATCCCATGATATCCAAATAATTTTTCTTAAATAATATCAAAATTAATCTAATTATTGCACCACATTTCCCTCCCTATTATCTTCATTGATTTCGGTAATGTTGTTATTTAATTCTTGAGAGAGAGAGAGAAAGGGCTGCCTGCTGCAGACAATTATCTACAACTACATGTCGTGTAGCTGAAATAGAATAACAGCCACTATAATCTCATTTTTAAAGTCTTATAATTTAACCTAATACCAGATGTTGTAACTAATTTTGCTGCTCCCCACTACCAGTAATGCCAAGCAATGCTCCGTGAAATCAGCACATAAGGAAAGGCCTTCCGCAGGAGATTGCTTTTCAGTTTTTCCTTGGGCTTCCTTTTGAATTAGTAACAATAAACTATATGAATTAGGTCACCTAACCTTCAATGCTCAGGTTCATAACAAGCTAACCAGCAAAGGTAAATCCAAAAATGCATTAACAAACCAAGCAATCAACCTATAGTTCATAGTATAATCAACTAACCGACCTAACATTATAGAAAACTTCAACATAAACCAACAACAGCTAGAATTTATCTTTACAACCACTCCTACCAATAAGATATACCTTCCACGACCATGAATCATTCAGAATACATAGTAGAGATTTTAACATAATCTACTGCTTACTTGTTCTGTCACTCATGAGTCATGAGCATGTGATCATTTGCTCTCTTCTGACATTCTCCAAACCAGTCAATCTCTGCATTTCTCGGCCGGCATTGCAAATAGCTTTCTCGGCTCTCTATCTTCCTTCCGGAGAAGCGAGAATGCGGAAAATAAATTGTAACGTCCCGATCCCTGAAAATTAAATATACCTGTAATTTCATAATTTTAAAATCTCCAATTCGAAACAAATCCTAATTTTGAGAAAATTCTCAAATTGAAATTTTTAATTTACCGATGATAGAAAAACCCTGACCTTAAATACGGAAATATTAAACTTATTCATGATCAGAATCTTAATCATTAAATAGCGGAAGCGATAAAGTGTCTTAAATGCATTATTAATAAAATCTCAAAAAACTGAATTAAATTATGAAATAAAGTCAAAACTTGAAATCCATAATTCATGAATCTTTCACTCATCATAATTCGTAGAAAATCATAACGTAAAATAAACTACTTAAATAACAAAGTTTAACAGAAAACGTTTTTTCAAGTTTTAAATCAAATCATAAACTGAAAACATAAATTCCTCTGATCGAACTGGTTATGGCAATTTCTCACTCATGCTGCTCGCCATCACCACCTGCATCATAAACAACTGTGAGAAAATGAGTATTTTAAAATACTCAGTAAGCAAACTCATATAATAACATACATCCACATGTCATAAATGCAATCATGACATAACATAACTGAACTTAACATATATCATAAATTGAATAAAATAACGTATTTGATCATGACATAGCTTAACATAGCACGCAGATAACACGTGTCTCAAACAGAATCATATAACAATCTTAATCATATCTTGTCTTGGCATATCCCCTAGTTAACAACCTAATCAGAACTGATCACACGTTAAGTGAAACACATCATGACGAATTGGGCGACGAAACAGATGGCACACGTCGGGCGATAAAACATACGACACACATTGGGCGACAGAACATATGACACTCATAGGTTTCGGAAAACGTGAACAGATGGCACCTCATGAGTGAAGGAAATAATAACATACTGATGTAAAATCAGCCATACTCAGACATTTATCTCATGATAATCACATTAATAACTGAACAGTAATCAATTACCAAAATGTTAACGAAATATAATAATTATTAGAAAATGGTTAAACAGATTATAAATATATGATACGATTATAATATCAGAGTCACATCGTTATATAAGTCAATTTACACAAACATAGACATGTATGATGTGAGTAAGATAAAGTTTTATAATATAAAATAAAACTCTTTTAAAATTGAAAAATTAAATTTTAAACTAAACCGCATATAATAAAATTGTTTTACCAAATTTACAAATAATTCCTTTTAAAATCACTTTATCTTTCAAATCATTTTTACAAAAATGCCCATTTACGAAGGGTCGGGGTATTACATAAAGTTTTGTCATCGCCGATCTCAAGCCTCGTTAACTCTTCGTATACTTCTTCTCCCATGTATAGGCGATGTTGACCCTCTCCGGCCACACGATTGCCTTTAAAAAGGCAATTGCAATTCTACTTAGTGCTTGTGCAATAGAGCTAGAGACTTCACTGGATGAATCAGGCATGGGTGTCTTCCTCGTAACACCTTGTTTGGGGAAGATCGGTGCTGATGAAAGTTTCGGTGCTGATGAAAGTTAAGTGCTTGATTCTTCGCCATTTCCCCATGTTTCTTCTTCATCTGCATTTGCCTCAGCTTCAAGCCTTACCTCAGTTCCCGACATTAATTCACTACTGCAGCGTGACTGAATATAAACAGAAATCAAGGTAACCACACATGCTGTATAAGCTAACACAGAACCAGCTGCCATTTGCCTCCACTGTTTCCAAGGTTTCATATTATCCATCTACATGTTCAACTTCAACTAGGAATTTATGTTTCTAGTAAGAATGCGACTTGCTTGATTCTAAAACAATCAACCATACTACAGGTTTCAAATTGAAAAGAGTTCCTTCATGATTAAGAAACAAAACCAAGTAAAAATGCTGCCAGCATCTACTTAAGAGTATTTTTTCAGAAAGATGGACCCTAATTCTTCTAACACATCTTAAAGTCAGCCCATCAATCCAAGTAATAAAGTAAACAACAGCTGCAAACATTTTTTATCAACTAACTCTTAACTTTTTGCACACGATCTTTATGAAAATGTCATATAGTCCATAAAGCCCCATATACAGACTCGAAACTAGCATCAATAATGAGCTGGTTTCCCAATGGAGGAGATACACGAAATACAGTGTTGATACAAATATAGTAAAATCATTTTTTCAGCCAAAACAACCTCGATGATACCCAAAAGAAGCATGAATTTAAGGCAAAACCTAGTGAAACCAAACAGTTAACCCGGAAGAGCCGAAGAGGTCTTTCCATTTACTCAACAGTTATAGTGACGCAGATAATACCGCGCGCCGTTAAATACACGACCAAATAATAACCCTAAATATTATCAGAATTCGGTTAACAAAATCAAACAGACTCAGGGTAAAAGACGCCACGTTAAAATCGAATCCCTGGAAGTTACGACGAACTGAAATTACAGACGAAACTATACAAGGCAAGAAGAATTGGGGAATGTCAACTGTACTGCAACTAAAATTGTCACTATCACTACGACTAGGAATGTTATGAACTAACCAATCGGAATCCGAGAATAGATAGAAGAATGCCATACCTGGGCGACTGCTGGGGATTCGAAGACGGTTATATAAGGAGAATATGATGATCGAGGTGGAAGACAAGCTTATGTACAAAACCATAACTATTTCTCTCCAAATCGGCAAATCCTCCCAGCCACTGTTCCGTGGATGTATACAGAGAGATTTTTATACACAGCAATTTGTGAAAGAAAATAATGCTTTTAGTTTAAAATTTTTTAGTTAAAATTAGTGAGTGCTAAATCAAGGTCTAGCAATTTTTTTTACCAGACTTTAATCTAGACAATGTAAATTTAAACAGTGGATTGCTAGATCATGATCTAGCAGTAATTTTTCGCTAGATCAGATCTAACACGTGACATTTTTGTCTTTCCACTTAACAAAAATACATTTCATTAAAAAATTCAAAGGGTCTTAATATCGATTTTTTGTTCTCAAGGGTCTTCTTCACGCAATTTCTCATGCATTTTTGGGTCAATGGGTGTAGAATGAAAGCAACAAATTTTGTTTTCATTCAAGTTTTAAATTTAGAGAAACTATGGGGAGGATCCTTTCAGAAGAAAAAAATGAAATTATGATCACTCGACTTTTTTTTAATGAATTATGACATTTTTACAAGGAAAATATTAATTTATCCCACACTACACTATAGTCCAGCAAATTTTTTTGCTAGATTAGGGATCTAACATTTTTAGTTTAATATTAATACTTGATAGACCATGATCTAGTAAATTATTTTAACTAGATCCCAATTTAACAGTCATCAAGTTCAATAGAAAAATTCTAAATAAAAAAAACACCTTAGTCATTTTTTGTCAAAAAAACAACTTAAGTCATTTGACCTGCAAGAAATGTCAAATTTCGTTAAAATAGTCTAGGTCCTAATTTCATTTTTTATTTTCTCAATGTTCTCTTTTAAAAAATTTCTTTTTTTAATATCGAAATGTAGTCAGATGTTGAGCTAGGCTTGGATTCCTTTGTGGTGGGAGCTTCAGCGAGGAGCTTGGAAGTTTATTTGCCTCTAGAATTTTTTATGATCCTTTGAGCTTCCCTCCATTCATTTCATATGAGTTTTTAGGGACAAAATCCCCTTCGTGTGTTTGATTGATCGTTTGTCGTCCATGTATCATCTGCATGCTACGTGATGATAATTTCTATTTTTGGGCATGAAGTTACTGTTGATCATCGCGACTCACGATACGTGTGTGGCGAAAGTATGTCGCGCGCGATCATTTTAAAAAATTAATTTTTTATTAAAAATCGAATATTTTAATAAAATAAAATTGCCCAACGGCATGATAACAATTTTTTTATTGAAAACTATTTTTTCAATCAATCAGGATCTATTATATATTTATATATAATACAATATACATGTTATGAATTATATCTCTTGTAGTCTAAATTAAGTATCCTTGCAAATTGAACGATCCTCCGTCCCACAAAATCATTCCAACAATTAGTAGACTCCGAGATCTACACCAAGATCTTTCAAGTCAATCTTCAACGCACTAGAACGTGTGTGAAAACGTAGAATATTACAAGACACTTTTTCTGTCTTTAGATGTATTCAACACATGAGATCTAGAGATTTTACTAAGAATGACATTTATTAGACGATTCTCTAAAAGAACGTGATGATGATTCTTTTAGAGTTTTGATTAACTCTTAATCATAAAGAAAAATCACTTTGAGCAATTTTTGTTCTCAACTCCATTCTCTGATCGATGAACTGATTCTCTGATTCAACAGATTGATGTCATTAGAATAATATCTGTGTATTTTCTAGATAATAGCGTATCAGATATTTCTGAGATAATTAAAAAATTAAAAATTAATATTTAGTTTCAAATTGTCCAATACGGTGAGACACACTGTATAATGGTGCACAACTGCAGTGCCACACAATACTGCAGTTAACGTGAAACAACACAGTGCCTCACGTTACAGTGTGGCGCTGCAGTGTTACATGCCTACTGTTGTAGTGTCATGTGACACTATAGCAGTCCATGATGTCATGATTCTCGATCATTGATCGGCACGTGGCAATCACTGTAAATTAAATATTTGTTTTAGTCAGATATTAATAAATTCAAAATTAACATATCTGAATATTCCTACGAACTAAATTATCTGTTATTTCACAAATAAAAGATTTAGTTGATCTAAATTATTATCTAATAATAATTTAATTATCTAATTAAAAAATTAGATATTTTATCTCACTTATCGATAGTTAGAAAAATAATCGATAATTATATATATTAATTCTGAAAATTATATTAATATATATAAATAATTCAATTAATTAATTTTTAATTAATTAACCAAACATAATTATCTCATAATTATGTACTTGTCCAAAATAAAAATTCATTTGCAAGTCATTTTCTCATGTCCTGAAATATTCACACCCTAGACTGCATAGTATAGAGGTGACTTGGGGACCATGAACCTATAATCCTAAGCTCCAATAAATTAGATTATTAATTAAACTCTTTAATTAAATAATCTTATTTATTAATTCTACTATTACTCCACTATAAATATGGAATTGCACTATTAGAGATTACATATTGTATTTACAAAGTATTCTCATGTATTCTACTGATATAATCATTTCACGAAATTCTGTCCACCAATTCTTGGTTCGTAAATTAGAACTGGTCAAAATTACCGTTTTACCCTTCTAATTACCTTTTGATCCTTAAGTACCATTAATCCAATAGTGAATGACTAATTTATAATTGTATTATAAATTTTAGCTCAATAACCATTCAGTCCCAGTATTAACACTTAAGGGAATCAATATACGATCCGTTAGGAAAGCCTGGATTCCAAATCTTGTAGGATCATATTCCCAACCATACATATCACTGAATCTCCAAAATAAAAGTTAGCTTATTTTACAAACAAACCTTAATGAGTGAATCAAAAGATCCAGTGGACATGTATAGGAGTTTATGACTACTCAAGATTCAGACTGATCTACATATGACCATTGAATTGATGTATATTAAATCTTTATGATAAACGCCACGTTGATAAAGATATTAATTCACATTGGTCTAGTCATATATAATCTCATTAAATAAAGTACATTCACTAATATGTCCGTCCACATCAATGATCCAGATCTAAATCACACGTATTCATAATGCTTAGTGAACCGTACTAGCAACCATTCATTAAAGATTCCATATTTTAAGATGCTGCTGATAATTTTATTCATTATCTATGACCTTAATCATCTTGTACTAATACAATATCGTAGTCTCATTAATGAATATGAAATTTTTGGATATTTATATAAATTATTCAGCAATAATTTATAAGAACAATTATAAAAAAACTGTAATCCTTATTAAATTTCATATCAAAATGCCAATACACATGCTTTAAGGGCATAACCTCCGAGAATCTTTTACTTGCCCTAAATAAATGTGGCATTTCTCTCAATCCCATGTTACGCACATGTCCCTCAAATGGCTTCGCAGGAAGTGTCTTGGTATTATCTCCATAACAGTCAGAGCCAGATTCTGATCCAACGTTATCTTCGTAACAGTTAGATCACCTTAGTGTATGACCCAAACGTCGACTTTTGGCTATCCTTATCTGATTCCTAATCGGTATATCTAGTGCGATTCATGTCTCCACCTGAATCAACAAGCATATAGTTTCTCGTTCTTCTAAGATACTTGAGAATGTACTTTACTGCAATCCAATGTTCCAAACTTAGATTCGATTGATAATGATTGACAATTCTCACTGCATAACAGACGTCCGGTCTCGTATACAACCTGACATACATGAGACTTTCAACTGTTGAAGCATAGGGAACCTTTCTCATATCATCTTCCTCCTATTGTGTCTTAGGACATTGTTCCTTGGAGAGGACAATTCCATGTCTAATCGGTAATTGACCTTTCTTGGAATTCTCTATAGAGAATATCTCTAGCACCTTATCAATGTAAGATGCTTGAGAAATCGCTAAGAGCTTGTTATTTCTATTCCTTAGGATTTGAATGCTCAGAACATAACGCAATTCTCCCAAATCTTTCATTTGAAATTTCTCAGCTAACCACTTTTTTACTTTTGATAGAGTTTCTACATCATTCTCAATGAGTAGAATATCAACATAAAGAACTATGAAAACCACTATCTTATCTATGATGTATTTATAAACAAAAGTTTCGTCAACATTTTGCTCGAAGTTATAAGACTTTATAATCTCATCAAAGGTAAGATTCCAAGATCTAGATGCTTGCTTTAATTCATAAATGAATTTAAGTCATTTGCATACTTTCTGATCTTGCCCCTTTTGATTGCATCATATAGATGTTTTCTTTAAGAGAGTCATTTAAAAAAGTTGTCTTGACGTCCATTTGCCATATCTCAGTCAAAACTAGCGGCTATGGACAAAAGGATGTACATGGAATTTAGCATGGCCATAGGGGAGACTGTCTCTTCATAATCGACTCCCCCTTTATGTATAGCCCTTGGCTACTAACTGTGCCTTGAAAGTCTCTACTTTCTCATATGCACCTCTTTTCTTCTTGAAGATCCATTTACATCCAATGGGCCTTACATCTTCAGGTGGATCTACAAGTTCCTAGACAGAATTGGAATACATAGATTTCATTTCCTTGTTCATGGCTTTTTACAATTTCTCCTTCAGGATCATCCATTGCTTCTTTATATGATAATGGATGGTCATTATCAGTGTCTGACCTTGAGTCTAACTTTTCGGTCTTAGATCTAAGAACATGAGCTGGACACCCCATATACGGAAATGATGTAAACTAGGTTTGGAACCATTACATAACTCTAAAGGCGTATTTCTTACAGATTTAGAGGACACTACATTCAAAATGTAAGTTGCCGTGTGTAGTGCATATCCTCAAAATATAAGTGACAGTGATGAGTAGCTTAACAACGTCCTAACCATATCCAATAAGGTTTAGTTTCTCCTCTCTGCAACACCATTTTGTTGTGGCGTTCCAGATGGAGTGAGTTGGGATAGGATTCCACACTCCAGCAAATAATCCTTGCATTCTAAATCCAAGTATTCACCACCTCGATTGCTCGAAGGGTTTTCAATGATTTACCTAATTTCTTTTCGGCTTCAGCTTTGAAGTCTTTAAACTTTCCAAAAGTTTCAGACTTCTGATGCATTAGGTAACTATAACAATATCTTGAGTAGTCATCAATGAAAGTGAAAAATACTCATACCCACCTCTAGCTTGTACATTAATCAATCCACATACATTACTATGTACTAACTCAAGTAGTTCCTTGGCTCTTTGGCTTTTTCCTGTGAAAAATCTCCAGGTCATTTTATCATCTAGACGGGATTCACAAATATGAAGAGTTTCAATTTTTAGCTCTCTCAAAACACCATGCTTTGTTAACCTGTTTAATCTATCTAGATTAATATGTCCCACCTTAAGATGTCGTAAATATGCGTTATCATCATGAGAAAATCTTTGTCGTTTGTTATTTTTATGTTTTGCTACTTTAAATAATTCATAATTATTTAATGCGCATTCAGTCAGTTTAAGCATACACAGTCCATTTATAATTTTAGCATGACCGATATCGAATCCATTCTTAGAAATAATAAACTCTTTATTAATGAAAGAAACTTCAAATAACTGTTCTTACAAAAATGAAAGAGAAATCAAATTCCTCGAAAAACAAGGAATATAATAAACATATTTCAAAACTAAGTAATTATATCCAAAAAGTAAAAGGATTGTCCCTAATGCTTTAGCTGACACGAGCGCTCGACTGCCAACTCTCAAAATGACCTCGCCATCAGCCAGCTCTCTTGACGAATCAAGTATCTAGGATGACAAATCGCATTTCACTAAACAAGCTTCAAGTTCAAGTAAATCATATTTACCTTTCTTTTTCAGTTCAGAGAGATATTTGTTGCAATATCTCTTCCAATGACCTTCAAGCCCACAGTAGAAACACTTTCCTTTGGGCTTGCTGTCTTTCTTGTTCTTCTTGGCTTTCGGTGATGTCTTGGCTTCCTTTAGTCATTTGTTCTTACTCCTGACTTTACAAATGTTCTTCTTCCTTTCCTTGTTCTTAGCAATATTGGAAGAAGGCTTTTGCTCGAAAATATTTGCCTCACCCTCTTTGGTCATTCTAAGGTTGAGTGACTCAACAGTCTGTAGTTCATTCAACAATTGGGTTATGTTGAATTGCAAATTGTTCATAACATAGTTGGTCGTGAACATAGAAAAAGCTGGTGTGAGCAACTCTAGTATGATGCTAACTTGAGTCCGCTCATTAATGGTCGCCCCATGTACATATGCCTTGTGCATTATGTTGATCATATTCAAAACATGTTCTCGAACAGAAGTACCCTTCCTCATCTTAGTTGTCATATAGCTCCCAGTGGCCTCAAGACGACTTTGATCGGACAGCTGCCCTAACATTGCTTGTAAAGATTCTATAATCTCATAGGCAATTTTCATGTTTTTATGCTTGATTCTCAAAACATCATTCATGATCACAAGCTTATAGCACTTCACCTTGTTGTTTGATATGATCTAAGGATAATATTTATCCCTAACATTCTTAGGGGCATTAACAGCGGCCTCCTCAGGACATTACTCAGTAAGAACGAACTTATGATTCTCACAAATCAGCATTAACTTCATATATGATTTCCAATGTACGAAATTATCACCATTCAATTTCTCAAGAGCGAGTAAAGCAGTAACATGATTTCCCATGGTAGACATAATAATGATAACTGAAATTTAAAACATACATGATTCAATATCATTGATAAATATTTAGAATTCAAAAACTAAACGTGATGCATGAATGGAACCATAATAAACACATAAATTTAGCATTTACTAATCACTATAATACAACCCAACGATTAATGTGCCGCCTCAGGGTCGGTTAGATTAACCTCAGACTATCTATGAGGCATTCTCATCCTTATTAATTAAACATTAAAATATCTCATATTTTCTCTTTTAACAATAAGGTACCACTTGTTCGGTCAAGTCACAACTATTCACATGAAAACTTAATTGTGACTTTGTGAGTGTAACCCATCATTATAGATTTCATGACTTCATTTAGAATATGCCGTCTTAGAGTTGATCAAAACTAAACTACATCACTTTCCTCTAATTTTCTTAAGAAGTCCAACCTTGGTATTGGTACAGCTCAAAACCTTCTTTAGGGGGGATGAAAACAAAGCCATCTTGAGGCCGTCACTGCACCTCACAGTGTGACACTAATGATGGAGACCATAGATTACATTGACACATCAACATTCTCCTACTCACTATTTTAGGATAATGTGTTTATATTTTAACTAATCAATTAATTCAAAACTAATGCATGAACATGTTATCAAACATAACAATTAAATAATTAAATAAAATAATAATGGACCACGTGAATATTAAGTATTTCTAAATTACAACCTTGAAATAAAGAAATAAAATTACTAAGCGGACTTCAAGAATACATATTTTCTAAATATTGTCTTCTCCTCCTGATGTCCATCTTCATAATCTTCAAGCTTTGAACAAAATCCTTTTTAATTACAAAAACTATTTTTCTTAATTAAAATAATTTTTATAATTACCCTTTTAATATAGTTGACTTTAACTTAGTTAAATAAACACTTTATTTTATCTAACCAAACTTGTGTCAGACCCAATCAACCTATTAACTTTTTAATTTTCATAAAATCAAAAATTAATAAGTGATTTTAAAATTACATTAATTTCAAAATTTAAATAGATAATTAAAAGAGTTTGGGTTTTAATGAAACACTTATTTGATAGAGTTGGTTGCATGGTTTGTTGGAAGCTTTTCTAAAATGTGACAACAGTTGTCACCGACGATAGGACTCTCTGATCGTCGCCCATCACCACCACTGTCTGTCTCACCGCCGACAACCGCCTGCCGCACCGGACAGCCACTGTTCACCACCGGTATAGTACCGCCGACATTGTTCACTTCCACCAGAACAGTAAATTTCTGGCATGAATAGTGTTTTCATAGATGAACAGTGTTTTCGCGGATGAACAATGTTTTCACGTGAACAGTAAATTTTTGCTGTTTGTCTCGTGCATTCTTTGTCTTCTTACATTAAAAATAATTACAATAATATTCGAAATAAAATTATAAAAATTCCTACGCCTCAATTCGGGTTACACAAGATTTAGGAAAAATTAAAACAAAGTCTAACCCAATAGTCACCATACAATTAACAATCCATTATTTTTCATATATCCAAAAAACATAACCATCCATCATCATACATATCTCATATTATATTAATAATGCAAGAAATCACACACAGAAATTAACATATAAATACCACTCTGATACCACTTGCTAGTCATCGCGACGCGTGCGCGATGGAAGCGTGGAGGCGCGTGCCCTTTTAAAAAATTCAACTTTTAAAAATTGAATCTTTTAATAAAACAAAGCTTACGCAACGACATGATAACCAAATAAAAAATTTTATTGAAATTTTTTTTTCAATCATTCTGGATTCATTATATATTTATAAGTTAAATCTACAACATACAATGTTAGAAATCATATACCTCTTGTAGTCTATATCAAGTGTTCTTGCAAAAACTGATCGATCCTCCGTTCCCACGAAATCGTTCTAACGATCTGTAGACTCCGAGATCCACACCAAGATCTTCCAAGTTAATCCTCAACGCACTACGACGTGTGTGGGCACGTAGAATAATACAAGATACTTTTTATGTCTCTAGATGTTCTCAACACATGAAATCTTGAGATTTACTAAGAAGGACTTTAGTGAGACGATTATTTAAAAGAACGTGATAATTATTCTTTTAGAGATTTGATTAATGTTTAATCACAGAAGAAAATCTCTCTAACACCAATCGTGTTCTCAATTCAACTCTTGATTGATGAACTGATAATCTGATCAACTAACTCTTTCCTCTTCTCTCAACTCCTTAGGCCATTAGAATAAAATATGTATATATTCTAGATAATGATGTATCATATTTTTAGAGATAAACTGAAATAATATTTAATTATAAAATTACTAATTATAGTGGGACCCATTATAATTGTGCACAATTGCAGTGTCATGTGACACTACAGTGTGCCACACTCACTACTGTATTACCACATGGCACCACAGTGGTCCATGTCAATTTCTGATACCCTATCAATGATTAACACGTGGCAATTACTGCAAATTAAATATTTATTTTAATTAGATAATTATCTAGATATCAGTTAATTCAAAATTAACATATCTGATTATCTCTATCAACTAAGTTATCTGTTATTTTACAAATAACAGATTGAGTTGATTTAAATTATATCTAATTTCATAAATTAGATATTCTGTCTTACTTATCGATAACAAAAAAATTTGATAATTATATATATATATATATATATATATATAATTTCCGAAAATTATATTCAAATATATAAATAATTCAATTAATTAATTCTTAATTAATTAACCACACATAACTATCTCATAATTATGTACTTGCCCCAAAATAAAATTATGTTTTACAAGTCAGTCGTTTTCTCATGTCCTTAAATATTCACACCCTAGACAACGTAGTATAGAGGTGACTTAGGGACCATTGACCTATAATCCTAAGCTCCAACAAATCAAATTATTAATTATACTCTTTAATTAAATAATCTTATTTATTAATTTCATTATTACTCCACTATAAATATGAAATTACACTCTTTGAGATTATAAAATGTATTTACAGAGTATTCTTATATAGTCCACTGATATAATCATCTCATGTAGTTATGTCCTCCAATTATTAGTTCATAAATTAGAACTTATCAAAATTATCGTTTTACCCTTCTAATTACCTCTTGATCCTTAAAGTACCATTAATCCACTAGTGAATGACTAATTTGTATTCTTATTATAAATTTGAGCTCAATAACCATTCAGTTCAAGAATTAACACTTAGCATACGATCCGTTAGGAAAGCTTATATTTCAAATTTTGTAAGATCATGTCCCCAGCCATCCACATCAGTGAATCTCCAAAACAAAAGTCATTAGTCTGATTAACAAACAGACATTAACAAGTGAATCAAAAGATCTAATAGTCATGCATAGGAGTTCATGACTACTCAGGATTCAGACTGATCTACATATGATCATCGAATTGATGTGTATTAAATCTTTATGATAAACGACACGCTAATAAAGATATTAATTCACATCGATCTTGTCATATATAATCTTATTATATAAAGTATATTCACTAAGATGTATATCCACATTAATGATAAGAAATCTAGATCACACACATTCATAATGTTTAATGAACCGTACTAGCAACCATTCATTAAAGATTCTATACTTTAATATGTTGCTAACAATCGTATTCATTATCTATGATCTTAATCCTCTCATACTAATACAAGATCATAGTCTCGTTAATGAATATGAAATTTTCATATATCTATATAAATTAATCAACAATAATTTAAAACAACAATTATAAGAAAAATGTAATCCTCTTTAAATTTCATATCAAAATGTCAATACACATACTTTGAGGCATAACCCCTAATAGAAAGATCATAATGTACTCTTTTTTTTTTAAAATATCATAGTATACTATACTTGACTGTGATTCTTATTGTGTCATTATACTACAACATGACTTTCGCATATGAAAAGTGGATACGATTATACGTTTGTACTTGTTCTTTGCTTCAAAATGTGAAAAGAAAAATAAAATTTCATTGCACTTATATTCCATTAAACACATATGTGCTACAATATGATTTTTGAAATATGATATTTATAAGTTGTCTATTGATTGGTTTTGTGAATGAAGTTTCCATGTTGCATACCAACTTCTTATGAGACTATAAAGATAATTCATGAAGATGTAATATATTTATTGAATTATGAGGTGTTAGGAAATTTCAGATGACTAACACAAATGTGAACGTGAAGAAGGCATTGAGTGGTCTCCTTAGCTTCTTGTAAGTGATTAATGAGATCATCAATTTAATGTTACATATTTTCATATCTATGGTTGCAATGTTAATGTTATTTTTTATAATTAAGATAGTAAGGAAGAATATGCTGCACTGAAGGCTTCTGGGGCAAAGCTTAAAGGTGATGTAATTATGTTTAATTTAACAATTCATATGACATGGAATTGATAAATATTGATTGTAATTTAAGTGAGTTTGTGACATGCAGGAATGAAAACAACTGGTTGCAGTATGGAACAACATGACCAAGGATGAGAAAAGCCTTTATTTTAAGGATGGTGAAATCCACGTGCTTGAAGGCAAAATAGAACATTTCGATCCTAGTAGTCTGCAAATGCATGTCCTTAAATGGATGTTGCTCACACGCTCCACTCCTGAGATATTTGTGGATCTTATTGCAAATTTTGATGAGCGAAAGAGGAGATCAGTAACAGAGATGGGATTTGGAGGGTTGTTAAATATGCAATGATGCAAGATGAGAAGGACCTTCTTGAAGTAACTATTAGGTTACTTCGATCCAACCACCTGCACATTGAATATTCATGGGTCGCATTCAACGTGACGGTAGGTGATGTGAGTTCTATACTTGGCATCGTCAATGGTGGTGAGGAGATAAAATTTAATGGTGATTTGAATTCAGTCAAGGATCCACGACGAAGTGAGTGAAATCCCAAGGTGATTTTTTCGTGAACACCTGATCGAGGTTCTTGATTGAGGAGTCTAACAGTGAATATTCATCAAGAAGAATTGGGCTTCCACTTGTTTTAAAGATTTTGTGAATGGTGCCATGAGGTATAAAAAGAATCACCATGATAGCATTCCTAGATGCTTGCTATTTATCCAGGTAATAGATTTAGTGTACGTTGGTCCTATTTTCGGATGATAAAATACATAATTCTACTAATAAGTTCATTTTATTGCAGCTTTTTTATTTGGAGAAGTTGGCATGTGCTGCTGACGTTGTTGACTTGAATCAACATTCACTGCTGGTGTGGAATGATCGGGTCATTACAAAAGTCTTGAAGTTTGTAGCTTCAAGAGGAGGAGGGCCTAAAAGCTTAGCGATAAGCGTTTTAGAATATTGCAAAGTTGGTTGGTTAGATTTTTCTTGATTATTTATTACTAATTCATATGTATTTGTATTATGTAGATTGATACAATCGATTAAGCCATTTCGGAGGACCGTGAGGTTTGGGAGGACCGCGAGCATACGCACGTTCACAAGAAAATTTATGCAGATCAACCTGAAGAGCAAGCCATTAGACAAGAGATACGTGCTTTAAGTGCACAAATGTTTACATTTCAGGCAGAGACGAGCTCCATGAGGGCGGATATGACCCAAATATTTAGAGAGCAGAGAAAGATGAGGGCCATCCAAGAAAAAATCTGCATAACTTTGGTGAGTCTTTTGGAACATGACAGTGGTAAGTCTCGAGACCAAGACGATGAGCCACGCATCACCTCAACTCGAGGTGAAGAACGAGGAGGTTTTGATGAGGAAATGAGTCCCTCTGGTGAAGAAGATAATCTAAACTCTTTATCATCTTTAGATAAGGTGATAAGGATGATTCCTGCATCCAGTTGGATGCATCTGAGAAATAAATGGATGACCTGCTATTTGTAAGGGAACCATCCTTCTGTATGACTGGAACGTATATAGGACGTTAGATATTATTTTATTTATCTATATTTCATCTTTTCTACAAATATAACATGTATAATCTGACTAGTAATCTAACACCTTACTTGGGGTTGTGTGTTGGTAGGGTAAACAAGTCATCACCGAGTCCACTGAAAGCCAATGCCCGATGCGGTAGCGCAACACTCGGGAGAGGAGAGATGGTCATCTTCTTAGTTCACCTATTTGAAGGGTAAACTGACTACTAAACGTAACAGAAGGGTATTTAAAGTCAGTCTATACACGTTGCGAGCCTCACTAGAAGTCAAAGATCAACGTTTAGTGGAGTATATTTTTTAGAAAGGCTTAGTGGATAGGTAGTAGTCACACTAATCTAACAAAATTTGACACATGATCATTTTCAATTTTTGATTAAACTTGTCTATTATTTGCATTTTGCAGTGAGATTCTCGTCGCAAAAGGCACTGCAAAAGGCAAATTATAGACAATTTTAATAAAAAATTAAAAGTGATCGTGTGTCACTGAGCGACCAATTCTAGTTTCTTCCCACGTTGTTTGCTATGAGTATCTAATACTAAGTATCATCCTTATTTTAGGTTTGTCTATACTTTTTATATTATGTTTTTGTTGTGCCACTGCAAACTCAATGTGTTTCAAAATTAGTAGTACCTCCTAATTTTGAACGTAAACACAAAATCGTGGAGAGATACATGGGTTTGCTTGAGCTACATACGACAGTAAGAAAATTTAATGTAGTTAAGTTATTAAAGTTTGACCCTAATATGATTGTGTAAATGTGTTGTGTAATATATATATATATATATATATTCTGATACAGGACAATAGAGATTATTGGTTTATGGCCAAGATTTCCATTATGGACGAGGAAGTCATAATATGGGACACCTTGCAAGATGCCCGAAGTAATTTGACACAAACTGAAATTGTAAAAAAGATTGTATGTTCTAACCCCTCATCGTCACTACCAATATCTTATATCATGTGTGATGTTGACATTGATTCCCACCTTTTACATATTGTGAATCAAATTATAGTTGGAAGGTATGGACATGATATTTAGGGATAAGCTCCGTGTTTGGTTACCCTCGGCGAGAACCTTCTACTCATTCAAAATTTCAAGGACGCCCCAATTGTTCACCCAATCAAATTGGTAAGTTTACTGATCGCGAATTTGATTAGGCTTCCTTCACCCTTTAATGATGCACTTATTTTACATTACAAGAGTGATTGTGGTATGTGGGTGATGTGATTCATGGATGATGTGATGACGCAAATAGTTTGTGACTATCATTTCCAGGTAATTTGTGAGATATTGATTATATTTTGTTAAGCTTAAGAGCTCTGTTTTCTATTGGAGTTCTTTTAGTTATATAATTGAGAATTTTTTATTGTTCTGGATTTGCTGATTTGTGCCTCTCATTATTGATTTTTTGAGGTGTATGATATTTTGGTGAATATTCAGAATATTTTATAAGAGTTGAAATTGCAAGATCTTTAGTGTGGTATTCTTTTAAATATTATCAATCATCCTTCGAATAGCATGTAAACAACGATACAACACCGCGTTGACATATTTTATGGTAGGAACTCATCTGTTTCGGAGACCCAGCAACCACAAAAGACGAGTCCTACTTTGAAGCAAATGGCGAAAAAGATGAGAAAAATTAAGGGATAAATATATTGTGTATGTTATTGTGTACGGTAGCCGTATTTGTCATGTTTTTATATAATTATTGTATACAGTAAAGATAAACAGATTTTTACGAGTTACAGATGTTTAGTGATGATAACGGATTTTTGTAAGTTATTGTGTATAATGATGATAAATAGATTTTTGCACAATTATTATGTATTGTTATAAATAAATAGATTTCTATAAGTTATTGCGTATGATGATGATAAAAAAAATTGCAAAATTATTGTGTACAGTGATGATAACAGATTATGCAAATTTGATGTATAATAATGATAGGCATACATGTATGTAAATGTAATTTTGCACAGTGATGGTAGACAGACTTGCTTGCAAATTTATATTATACAGTCATTGTTAAACAAATTTTACAAATCAGCATGTTCGGTGATTGTTAGACATACTTGCATAAGAACTAAGAAAATGTAATCTATAGATAATTTAGTGGCACTGATGATGCTAATGACTTATTTGTCATACATACAACATAATCTACATTTAATGTGGGGGATAAGGAAAATTGTACCAGTATGGGACGCTTGTGTTGTACTTCGGGTACCCACCTTGTGCGTTGAATGGTGGTAAGTATGCCGATGGATTGAATAATGGGACTGGGTATTCACCTTGCACGTGGAATGGGTATTGAAATGCTGGTTGTTCGTGTAATGAGTATGGGTATTGGGACGCACCTTGTCTAGAGACCCCTGTCATGTTTGCACCTTGCACGTTGGCTGGTGTTGGATCATCATTAATGTCATCCGCCATCATGGCATGCACATCGCTTAGTAACTCTGGACATGTCTAGTGTTTTTACAATGGCCATCGACGGGCTATTGGTCATGCTTTACTCGAGCTGGCACCTTGGCTGCCTTTGTCTTCACAATTACCGGGTCTTGCACCTCTTTTAATCTCTGCACCATCCTCGTGTTTCACATCTTGGACATTGGCGACCTTCTCATTGCACAAGGTCTCATATTTTGCACATAACATCCCAAGCTCCACTTTGGCTCAAGTTGACCATTCACTTGACTTTACCGCAAAGTGAGCAAGCCTTTTGGCAACTGATTGGATCGAATTGTACTGAAGCAGTATTGTCTCATACGTATCCTGATGAGAATGGCTTGACCCAGTTGGTACCATATGACTCTTCACAGTGATCTGTCGTCGGTCTAGTATACACATGCTTGGGATCTCTTGCAAGTGTTCAACTTTCATAACAATGAACATATGACGACATGGTATCCCCACTGATTCAAACATGCCACAACTGCACTTTAGTGTATTAAGTTATTGGTCCCGTGTTACTACATATAGATCATTCGACACCCCCAACTTGACCAACGAATATTTTTGAGCCTCCCTATCATGTGTTAAACCACAAACTATAAAGCCTGCCTCACCCATAATCTCCTTACACACACGTTTAAATAGTTTATGTGTGAACACATTTGCCGCATGTTTCTACAAAGCACGCAAGTGTATCTGCAACATAAGTGTTTCAATTGTTAACTTAAAATCGTCCAACTTCTCTATCTGTTGAATACATGCCAACGTCTGATCGAATTGTAGTATGAATTCAAATAGTTTAGAGTGACGTTCAATGAATCTGTAGAAATACACATTCATACCTTCTTATCATTGTGTAGTTCTCATGAACGCAAATAATTTACCATGTTGGAAGGCCTCTGCCCTGTGTTCACGCTTCACATACATCCATTTTACCCATTTATTTTACCTAAGATTGAACGACTCGATCAAGCGATCCCATTCCTCTTCAAACATGAACTCTCTTGAAGGCTTGGAGAAATTCTAGGTTATGTACATTCGATTGGGCATTTTGTTCGAGATGACATGCACAAAGTCGATGATTACAATTGGGGAGCACCATCTTAATTGCTTTACGCATTGCCTTATCGCCATCTGTAATGGTTGATTGAGGCATCTTATTTTTCATGGCATCCAAGAAAGTCCCCAATACTCATCTATAGGTTTCAACATTCTCATCAACCAATAATGCACAACCGAATATCGTGGTCTTGTAGTGATTGTTCACACCAAGGAAAATCATGAGCGACTTCTTGTATGCTATCGTCTTGTATGTCGTATCAAAAAGTCAATACATCTCCGAAATAGTGATAGTCAACTTGACACGTCGAGTCTTCCCAGAATAAATTTGCCAGATGATCACTCCAATTTTTCAGTAAAAAAAGCAAGAGTTGTCTTTGAATCAGTTTTGATTACATGTGATTTGCGCTACTTGTCCATTTTATTGTACAGATCCGTCCTTAAGAACCCCATATTTTCATAATCGCTGACCATGTAGTCACTCACTACTCTATTGGATCGAAGAAAGAGCACATCTTGTGATGAAGCCGTTGGATGGTTGTGCTTAGTTTTAAAATATTTAACGACCCATTTTTTCATATTCTTATCGAAGTTTACTCTAAAACAAGCACGATAATTCACCCTTGTCAAGCCTCTTGGTTCTTGCTTGTTGTCATCCATGCCTATATATTTTTTCCCGTAATCCTTCTTTTGAGCAAACCCATTTCCGTAACACAGTTTCCCATCTTTGTTCTTGCTTTCATCATCCTTTCGTACATTGAACCCAACATCGCCAGCGTATGTATAGTAGAAATATCCAGCCTCTTGTAGTGTTTAATGTATCCCATATTTGACCAATGACATCCTCATTTCACGAGTTTGCTAATGTGGATGAACCCGGAGGCATACTCGTCTCACCTGGGTTTATGGATACATCAGCATGACTCATCTCTATAAATGCTTAATTAAATGAAAAATATCATTAGTTGGAGTCGATAATAATTACTCCTAAAATAACTAACTAACACATAATCTTAAACAAATTTAAGTAAACTAAATAAGCATTATATATTCAATGTAGTCGATTACAAACTTGGAGTTGAATATTGATGATCTAAACAAAACAAATTGAAGAAGTAAGGGGTATTGGACCTTTAGAGAACTTGAAATGTAGTTAAAATGTGTTTTTATGGATGGTAGATGAAAATTAATTACCCAAATTAATTTCATAACAACCAACTACCAAACCACTCAACATGGCCATTTGGGCCAATCGCCACTGAGAACATGGGTATGGGTCTCAATCGTCATCAGCAGGCCCCCAATCGCCATGTACCAATTTCCACGGATAGTATGGTGAATGGGGCCCAATCGCCTACAGCAGGCCTCAATCTCCATGCACCCATAGTGATTCACCATTGTTACAGGGTGATTGGAGCCTGTTGTACGTGATAAGTCCCCAATCGCCGTGTTACCAGTGGCGATTTGCCCTTGCTGGCCCAACATGGCCATGTTGGTACAATCGCCTGAGAAAATGCCGATTTGTCCAAGTTCTCGTGACGAATCAAATTTGCGATTGGTTATGGTCATGTCAATAAGATGGTCAATTTTGATAACATGACGTTGTGTAACTTTTATCATTATACACAAAAAAAATTTATATCCAAAATATGTCAAACAAAATACAATCAGAATTTAAAAATTCAAACTTACACTTAACAAACAAACTTAGAATCCAATTTAAAATTAATCATAATTTAACAACTCAAGAAATTTAGAATCAGTTTAGAAGTTTAAATGTTCATATAAACTTTAAAAACATAAATAAAGCGTCATGGTTCAACTTTTCTCTTTTTCAACAAAACACCATGTGAGTGCTTTGTATGTCCTTCATGTTCCACATCCGATTCAGTATCTTCATCAGCGTCATCATCATCTTCATCTTCATCATCATCATTAACTAAATCATCATCATCATCATCATCATCGTCTTCATCATCATCATATTCATCATCAACATCATCCTCATGGCTGCTTGTTTGAGTTTTATATAGTTACAAGCATCTTTCCAACATCGTCTACAAGTGTACATACTCAAAATGCATGCTATAAGAAATTTGAATATTTTGATTCGAAACCAAAAAATAATGATGAAGGTGAGTGAGCTAACAATTTTCGTATCCTCCTTTTTCATTGAGGCTTCCGCCTTTATCATCACTTTCACCATCGCCTTTCGCGTGCTCAGCATTTTCTTGAAGAACAGCTTGTTGAGGCCGCCAATCATGCGCCACAAGCTTATCGCACATCTCGTTGGCACCTGCATTATCCGAATGCACGTTAATATGATAATTAATAACTAAAATAATAAATATTAACATGATAACTCACATAATCGATATCAGCTGATGGGAGACCACAGACTACAACATTAAGTGGAATGTCAACCAACTCACTACCACCCTCTAGGAGTGGAAGCATTATCTACCCCGGTGGTAATTGGTTGTCACCCACTCTTATTTCATCAACGGTCATTCTAGCTGACCCTGATGCTCATGGTGCTGCTGTTGCTGTTGTGGTTGTCGGTGCTTGTGTCTATATCAAGTATATTACAACTTTATATTGCATAATAATATGAGTAATCTCATATCTTTAAAAATCAACTTATAGACGTTTAACACCTGCAAAGATGAAGACGCCCCATCCTGGTTATAAGACAACCAACTCTTATGGAAACAATCTAAGTATCTTCGATTAGATCATCAGACTTGACAAAGTGACTTGCTTGAAACCCAGAAAGAGCAGGTGTCAGATCCTCTTTAATGAATGGTTGATCATATAACATTGAAGCTGGGGGTCCGTCTGTGATGTAGGGCACCTCAGTTTTTAAACTCTATCCCGATACACACTCACCCAAGTACCATGCCCTTTCAGTAGGTCTTTACAGCAAGATTCTCATACTTGTAGGAGGTATACTTTCAATGCAGTAATCAGGGAAGTTTTCATAAGGTCCCCAAGGGTTCCAATTGATCTACAAGTATGTCAGTAAAACATTATTCATACTTAAGATGGGTGATAACATAAGAATTGATAAAATAAAACGCATACCTTGTTGGGCTTCAAAAATTAAAGTTTAAGACGGAATTCTTTCAGCTCGTGAGCAACATCATGTGTTCCCACATCAAGGTCTATCCAATGTGCTGCTCCTAGGAACGTGTTTGGATCACCCATTGGTTTGTTAGTGTGAAACACGGCAAGTGCTCACAAGCCCATACCTTACATGCTCTCCAACCCCCCACCCCCCCATCCCCCAATTTCTACACTTTTTCCATGACTTAAAGCATCTATATTGCAATATAATAAGGACAACGTCGAACCACCCCAATCGTATTCTCGTATCTCATTTAGTTTCTCTAGGTTTGAGAGGAAGTACAAGTACATTTTTTTGCTCTTATCGTAGAAAATGTTACTTCCCAAGAGCACCAAAAGAAAAACCCTTATCAAAATTTCCTCCTTTTGAGGAGTATCACACTCATAATTAACATAATTATCATTAATCCATTGATAACTGACTTTTTTCCTTGAGGTGACTATAGTTTATCGACCCGCTTCCGCAATGCCTTCTTGTTATTGTAAATTTCCAAGTCATAATCCAGTTGTCGATGTCCGACTTTTAGCCTGGTAATAGCAGCAAAGTCCAATGGGGTCATTGTCAACTCACCCACTTCCTCTAGATGAAATGTGTGGGTTGTATCCCATCATTTCTCGACTATGCTTTTCAAAAAGACGCGATCCATTTGCCATTTTTTCATTATACTTATCAAGTACCTAAATCCAGAGACCAGAAGAATCAACATTCCTTTTTACATTTTCAAGAAGCATGTTGTACCACCGAGGTACTAGTGTAGTGTTCTCAAAACCACGCACACCAAGACTCTCATTTTCAACTATCTAGGAAATCAAAATTTAAGTCATGACTCAGTGAAAAATGTATGTGAAGAAACATGTATTACATAGGAAAAATATCAAAGAAGTAATGACAATAAACCATAATCTTTATTGCGGCATTTCATCAAACATATTACGAGCACTCATATGAATATAATATAGAACCCAATGTGGCATTTTATAAAACACCTTATGGATCATGATATAAATACACCATATAATCCATTGTGACATTTGGTCGATCACCTTACGGGAAGGCACTCATGAAAATACAATGATTCTTCATCCAAAACATATATCGCTACCAATAATCATACATTTCTACAAGCATCACATAAAAATAACCAATTGTCAAAATGAATTAAGTATCAATTTGGTGTTTTAACACTACAACACAAAACAACCAAATTTTTTGGTTAAACAAACTTGCATTTTGTTTCCTTGGATGGGATATAGCATTTCATCGAACATGTTACGAGCACTAATATATATATAATATAGACCCCAATGTGGCATTTTGTCAAATACCTTACGGACAATGATATAAATACACCATATAATCCATTGTGACATTTTGTCGAACACCTTATGGGAACTCATGATAATACTATAATTATTCATCCAAAACATATATTGCTACCAATATCATGCAATTTTCCAATCATCACATAAAAAATACCCAATTTCCAGAACGAATCAAGAATCTATTTGTTATTTTAACACTATAACACATAAAAACCAATTTTTTAAGAGAAACATACATTTTGTTTGCTTGGATAGGGTATATGCTCCATTGGAGCAATGTGAATAATAGGCTAGTAATGTTTTGATTCTTTGAACGAAATAGTTTCACCCCATAACTGGGTGTATCGTAAGCCCTTTCGAATCGCTCAAAACTTGATTGCGTAGTTGAACTCATCGCTCCCTTTATAAAGGCTTATTTTTCTCTAGCCATTATACTAAAAAAACACAAGATTATAAAGATATAAACTTTTGGGGTCGTGGGTTGGACAGATTTGGCACGAGTTGGGGGTGGGTTTGACTCGGGTTTAACGCGAGATGTGCGAATACAGCTCGCAGGATTATGTTGGAGGCGATTTGATGAGTTTTTGGGCTAGTATTATAGAAGGTACGATGAAGAGATGAAGATGAATGGAGAAGAAGAGAGTGTTTGAGTGGTAGAAGAATGAAGTGTTGAAAAGAGTGGGAGAAGAGTGAATGCTCAAATGGAGAAGAGGAGGGGATTATAGTTTTTAATTTTAGGGTCAAATTTGAGAATAAAATAAGGTTAAAATTAAAAAACATGTTTATAGAGTTATAAATTAAAAATTTAAATGGGGTAATTTTTCAAATTTTATGGGTTACAATTATAAACTAAAAGGCTAAATTTCATATTTTAATATTTAATTTCAACATTTTAGCGGATAAGGTTGATTTAACAGTAGAATCATACCTTGAAGGTTATAAGTGTTCATCAAACCGATAAATATGATTTACCGACCATCATAACATCATGACCTATAATCATACATGATGAAAACTCGTCTCGCTTGATACTTCTCACAAAAGCACAACAACATTATCAATGATAATTTTTATCAAGTTTGTAAATAAGTGTTCAATTGTTTCATAAATTCTTACTTAATCCAATCTAATTTCACATATAAGTGAATATCGTGAATGTTTCCATTGGGAGAACGAGATTTTTTTATTTTATCGGTGTTTTGTCCGATGTATGTTAATTAATTCAAAAAAAAATAATTTTAGGCTTTATGGAGGGACATGACGATTAGAGACAATCGAATGGATATTAGGGCCCTTTTTGTGATGACCATCCTTGGGTGGTGTTTAGGGTGATGGATGGTGATTAGATCTGATCACATGGTGATTACACATGAAAATATGATGAGCGCTTTCAGGATGACGATTAGAGGCTTTTCGAGTAGTGATTGGGACCTATTGAGTGGCGATTCCAATTTTTGGGGTTCAATGAATTTGTAGTGGAGTACAACAAATGCTTGATGTGTTCACTAAAATTTAAAAATTAATATTATTGGAGGTGTTCACCTAAAATGTAGTGGGGTTCACCATAAATGGACAGAGGTTCACCTAAAATGTAAATGAGTTCACCTAAAATGTAAATGAGTTCACATAAATGTACAAAATTAATATTTCTTAGAGGGGTTCACCTAATTGTACACGAGTTTACCTAAAATGTAGAGGGGTTCACCTAAATATATAAAATTAATATTTTTGGAGGGGTTCTCCTAAAATGTACAGGAGTTCATCGAAAATGTAGAGGAGATCACCTAAATGTACACAATTAATATTTCTTGGATGGATTCACCTAAAATATAGTGTGGTTCACCTAAAATGTATAGTGGTTCACCTAAATGTATAATATTAAAATTTCTTAGAGAGGTTCACTTGAAATATAATGGGGATCACCTAAAATGTATATTGGTTCACCTAAATGTACAAAATTAATATTTTTTAGAGGGGTTCACCTAAAATGAACCTCATTACAGTTTTTGTAAACCCCACTATATTTTAGATGAACCCATCTAAAAAATATTAATTCTGCATTTAGGTGAACCTCTCTACATTTCAGGTGAACCCCTGTACATTTTTTTGTAAATCCCACTACATTTTAAGTGAACCATTTCAAGAAATATTAATTTCCCCTACATTGTAGATGAATCCACATATATTTTTTATGAACCCCTCAACATTTTAGATGAAAAAAATGTTTTACCAACTGTGCCTTGAATGATTAGGATTACTCCAAAAGCAATTCAAGGACCATAACGACCCAACATTAATGCCGGGGATAAAACCCCGAGATTGTACAAATTTTCTTTCCATAAGGGTTCAATTGTTTCATTCAGCTTGCTTTCATCTATGGCCAAAATTTGTGCACTAATAATAATTTTAAAAGAATAAACTATTTTTTAGATGATTCGAGGTTTGAAGATATGATGAGTTGAACTAGACCTTGAGATAGAGACTAACTCATATTTAAAACTATTTTAATCAATTACTTATTTTACATGTATAAACAAAATGAATAAATTGTGACTAATTCGTATTTAAAAATATTTTAATCAATTACTTATTTTACATGTATAAACAAAATGAATAAATTGGAAAAGTTCTTGATAATATCTTTTCACATTAAAATAGTTGATATTGAAATTGAGAAAATTTTAGGGAGTGGATTCCCTGTGCAAATTGGTTTTTGCCACATGATGATTCTCTACAGTTTAGAAGAACTGCAAAAAGTACAGTTTATATGATTTGAACCATCATATCGATTTTAAACTGTATATATTAGATTATATATTTTAAAAAGTCTTTAAATAAAAGTGAAACAACTAAAGGTTGCATGTCGTGGTATTCTCCTAGCAAAATCGAAATAGTTAGATAAATTATATCTAGCAAAATGTACCTTAGGACTAGGTACTTGTGGCCTGTGGGGAGGACTCAAATGTATGGGTTTCTATACCTTTAATGGAAAAAGAAAAAAGAAATAGGTATGTTTCGCAATGTGGATTCTAATGTCCAATTCAGCTTGATCTTGATTGAATTATTTAATATTGTCACACATTTGATCTTATTATTAAATAATAAGACTAAATAAACATATAAATTACTGTTATATTTTGCTAAAATAATAAAATTATAAATATTACATTATACTTAATTATTAACCTAAAAAATTATTTTAATAAAATCATTTAGTAATTTATAATATTTAATATTAATTATTTAATGTGAAAAAATATTAATGGTTTTTCGACTTTATTCATTTTATTTACACCCTTAAATTATAAGCACTTTGATAAACAAACAATTTTAAATATTAGTTAGTCACAAATATCAAGTGTTGTAATGTTTTCTCAATCATATTTTAACATTATTAATTTTAAAAAAAAAATTGATGTTGATATCTTGTGACAAAATGGCAATGTTTTTTTTGGTAAATGAAAATTGTATAAACCAAAAACAAACATACAAGGAGCATATCCCAAGAATATTTACAAGGAAGATAGGTCCTAAGCTGCCACAAAGACAGCACCAAAAGAATTTCACAGCCTTTATAGATAGACATGTAAACTACTAAAAAACAAAGCTATCAAACTATGGTAAAAAAAAAGTCAATTGTTAAAACTCAAAATGGACAGAGACTCCCCTTAAATAGGGCATATCCACACCTGAGAATAGTAACCTGCAAGAGACTCAGCAACTAGGGAGGCATAAAAACAACGAACAACAATAGAAGACTAGTTGCACAAAGGCAGAACACAACCACACCACTACACATCAAGGTGGGGGGTGGGGGGTGGGGGGTAGAGATTGCCTTTATAAGTAGGCTACACGATAAGAAAGGAGACAACTGGCTTTGTACATAGGCTACAATAATAAAAAAAAAAACTAAAATAAGGTGCATAAAAGAAAGATTACATAAACATGTCAGGGTTTAACTCCTAACTCTCAACTAGGTGACTACAATGCCGCCCAAACTTGAAATCCTTGGAGTACCACAATCGAGATCTGACATTGCTCAATGTGACTTTAATCAACACCTGCTTCTCTCTAATTTTTTCTTCAAATGTAGTAGATAAAGGAAGAGAAAGCCAGTATGACAACATGGCAATGTTACTTACATATACACACAATACCAACATCACAATAGTGTACTAGACGAAAAAATTATGTGAGGAGCAACCTCATTCTGGTTGCCTCTCTCAATGGTGTAAAATAGACAGTTGAATTCACTTTTATGACAATAATGAGTTCAGTTGGATAAATTTGTTAGTACTCCTGGAGTATTAAAAAACTCAATACTCATCTAATTGATTTATTGACATGTAGATTAATAAATATTATTTTGTTTGTAAGTCAGAGAATGTGTAATCTTATGAAATTTAAAAAAATGCAAAAGTGACATTTAATTATATGAAAAAATGTTTCAATACTTTGAGAGTGCTGAAAAAATTATTGTCCAACTTCTTAAAGCGTATATGCTTTTGTGCACATTAATAGGGCACCCCTGTCTCAAATCTTTATAAATAGTTAGAGTTCAAGTCGTAGTGATTTCTAGTACGTAGAGGATTGATGGTTGAGGTGAAATTTCCACTTCTGAATTTTGGTTAATTGAATCTCCAACTCCTGATATTATTTTACTTTGAACACAAAATAAGGACAGTCCTTAGTCATGACCTAGAAAATATAGACCATGATAGTCTAACCTATGAACAGTATTTAAGACGGAGTATTAAAGAAGCAAGAAG
The DNA here is from genome assembly GCA_003255025.1 of Datisca glomerata. NCBI lineage: Eukaryota > Viridiplantae > Streptophyta > Magnoliopsida > Cucurbitales > Datiscaceae > Datisca > Datisca glomerata. The sequence continues at coordinate 593,636 of QANY01004575.1, read as the reverse complement.
ATAAACTGTAAAAACTGTTTTAACAAATAGTAATTACAAAAATTGTATTGGGTGTAAGATTAAAAACTTACACAAACAGAGTTTATTGGCAACAATAAATTAGTGCTCTCGCTCACTAATTTTTGGCAGTCTCTCTCATTTGTGAATCAGAACTCATTTTGGTACCAGAGCCAAACCTGGTGGGAATAATACTGTTCATTTACTGTTTCTACTCAATTCTCACCAGTAAACTACAGCCAAAGGGTCTTGTGAATCCTGGAAGGGATCATGGTCGCATCGGGGAAAAGTACGAACATGAGATTTTTCCTTTAATTGCTGAGAGGGAGATTTAGACGATTGATTCTTTTTATTCTTTACTGGGAGATTCGACTATACTGAAGATTTAGAGTCAGAGCTTGTATTATTTTCAAGAAGAATGAGTATTTTTTGTATTAACTCCTGTTTTTCTTCTACTTTTTTAGACCTGATTTTACTTTTTGAAGAAGGTCTTGTGGTAGACTTTGAATTTTGAGAAGAATTTGATGATTGGTTAATTTGAGAAGCTTAGTATTTTTTACTTCGATATTGAATTTATTAAAGGAATTGATAATTCAGTTTCTAACTTCTTAACTCGTGAATTCTTGCAGCGGCAACAAAAAGATGGAGTCTAGGCCCCAAGCCTCGGGGAAAATGACTAAAGGAGAATCCTCCACTCAACAATTGGCCTTTAAGGCCCAAATCAAATAGGAGTGTTCTGCTCCAAGAAATACAAAATTAATAGTTCTTGGGTCTGCCATGCTTAATTACAATCTACTTTGGTCAATCAATTTGATCTATTTGCAGTCTCTAAGCCATTTGACCCACAATTGGTCATCAACCAACCACTCACCAATTATAGAAAGTCTTCTCCTTATCATAAGAAAATTCTCAGTAAAAATCTCTTTTATATTGAACACTCATTCGCCTATTTTAAAAATCCAATTGAAATAGCGAAGGCCCATCACCTTCATGATTCTCATTTCGTCCCTAGACACAATGAAAAAACCCTTCGTTTCTACAGAGATATTCTCCTAGAAACAAAATCAATAAATATCAAGCCCATGAATAGTGCAGAAGGAAAAATCCTCTATCATTCCTTCTGCATCATCAGAATAATAACTTTGGAGGAATGGAAAATCCACCCTTAGGGTTAAAACCCTTTTTAAATAAAAAAATAATATAATTATTTTGACTATATTGATGCATGGAATAAAATAGTGAATTTTCTCGCATCAAAATAGTGAATTTTCTCATTCTTGTTTTTTGAATTTTGACAAAATTTTAAAATTAATTTACCAAATGGTTTTCAAGATGGTGGTCAATCCATGACCCTGTCTTTGAGATATTTCTAATCGAATTACAACAAAATTTCAGCTTATTTTTAATATTATTTAAACCCTCAATAGTTGAGGCATTCCCCCCCCCCCCCCCCC